>QVRM01002433.1:352500-500744 GCA_003439945.1 Dermanyssus gallinae
CCGCTTATGTTGCTGCTCTAAGCGCCCTTAATCTAAAATGGTAACATCTGTATTTAGGTGCTCTTGTCAAGTGAACTATATGTATATATATATATATATATATATATATATATATATATATATATATATATATATATATATATATATATATACAGTACTTATTCATTCATTTATTTCCGCTTCTATTATACAGTACTTATTTCACTATGATTGGTCGGTAGAGAAATGTGTCGCACTGGGCAAAAACGGTCTCACAATATGTAATTCACGTTAGATGATAAGAGCATTCCGCAAGTTTCCGCCGATGCGCTCTTTGAACGACTCGTAATACACTCTTAGCATATCAGGCTCTCAGCTTGTTGTCTACGCTTTTAATTCGTTCAGGCGAGTCGTTATGGCGCAATTGTAGAGGGAGTATTTTGAGTTTAAAGCAATTTAGAGCTAAAATTCAGATCTACATTATGCAGATTGCCAAAGAAAGCGTTGCAGACGTAGCTTTTGCCTTCATATCCTCGCTATGTCTACCAAGAGATAGCGTGGGGGTAAATGTGGCGCCTAAATATGCAAAGTGTCTAAATGATTTGAGTGTCTCGCCAAAGACTGCTACACGATAATCTCTGGCTGCGTCCTCTGCCCTCCTCTTCTGCTAAATCGTGAAACTTTTGACTTTTACCCTGCGTAGTTTGTTGATCCTGAGCTTCTATCCTTTACATTAATTTACAAATTTGCTGAGGTAAAACTATAAATGGTTCCGATACTTTGCTATGAAATGACTAAATTCTCTGCATAAAAAGGTTAAATGTGCTTTATGATTACGCAGTTAATCTGCAAGTGAAATGTATATTATACTCAATTTGAGTGAAATGTAGAAAAAAGTTAAAATGTATATTATACTCAATTTGAGTGAAATGTAGAAAAAAGTTGAAATGTATATTATACTCAATTTGAGTGAAATAAACATAATTGTAATTGTAAGTTAATCTGCAAGTCCAGTCGCATAAAAATAGTAAAAATGGACAAGCTGAGTCATGTTCGGATACGTCAGAAGTTTTTTTTTTTTGAGAGGACTAACTGGAAAATGCGGAACGCACACAACTGCAGGATTTTTTATCTTATTTATTTCACTCATATTGAGTATGCATATAACATAGATAATTATACAGATTATACAATTACACAGTCAGATGCTCGCGGCAAGTTATTCGAGAGAGGCAGTGCAGCGATCTCTTCGCAAGGGCCAGGCAGGCAGACGCATGAAACTTCGTACACCCCTGAGAGCACAGTCGACAGATGCACTCCGTGTACTTCTCGTGGAAGCTCGTATTCGAACAGATCAGGTGATGATAGCCATGAACTATGTATCTAGTATAGACATGACAACTGCAGGATTTTCCTCAACTGCAAGGGTGGGTCGGTAGTGTGGGGCTCCAACCCACTAAAAACCAGTCAGGGACACATTCTTCCCCCAGCAGGGAGGTGCTCTACGCCAGAAGTTAGCGTCACGGGCGCTTGTGTGTAATAGTCACCGTTTGTTATCCAAATTAACTGAAATGTTATTAACGAGGCAAAAAAGTGCGCCCGTTATTTTGAACCTTTTTGTATAAAGCGACTAGTAAACGGTTCCCTGGAAAGCAAAAAAAAGCTGTTTGAATGTTAGTAGAAGTTCCTTGTTAAAAGGGCGGTGTGACACATTGCTTATAACAAGTGCAACTGCCGATGCCAGTTTCCCCTTGGAAAACCGTGTTGTTCTGATAAAATTTTGTTTTGTGGAAGAGTACAATTAACGCTGATATTTTGTAAAGGACGCTTGTAAGTGCTATGCCCCTAGAATTCCTTGGGCTATTATTCTCCTACCGTCACACTCTGAGTTACGAAAATCTATAAAGTGAGTTACAACGCGTTTAACGTTCACGTCGGCAAAAAAAGTTCTCGTGTGGAAACACATTTAAATTTAGAAAAAAAGCGGACTTTGCGAGATCTGGCGAGTATGGAGAGTGAACAAAGCTTTCCAAACGCAGTTTCTCGAATTTAGAATCGGCGTGATTTCTGCAGTGCGCGCCAAACGTATTGTTGGGAAGGAAAACCGACACGTTTTTGTTCACCATCCTCGCGTACTTAGTTCTGTAAGCTGACATAGAATTAATTTAATTAATTTAAAGCAAATCTCTTTCAGCGCCTTTAGTGCCGTACGTAGTTCCGTGAAATCAATGTATGTGTACGTTTGGCTATGAATAGTACTCTGCTGGCTATGTGCGACCCACCGTCAATGCGACTTTTTTAAATTATCGCACTAAAGTCGTTATCGAGTTAGATTGCAATTAACGGCAAAGTAAGAGTTCTATTATCGCCAAGATAAAGGAAATTCAATCATTAAATGGAGATTTCAATACGTCGTTGTTTTGGATCGTCATTGTATGCATGTGACAGGCCTATACAACTGCTTATGTTTTTCTTTCTAGCTGTATGTAAGTACTCAAGGCCGTCAGGTATTTGCTGTGATCGTCGCTCTAGAATTATCGCTGCAATCGAATTATAGTAAAACACAGCAAGAAAATTATTTTTTCTCAATAGAAGGAAGAGGGCGGAAACGTCTTCTTTAGAAGTGAGGATAAAATTTATAACTGTAGTTATTCTCCTTTTTTCTTCTACATGGATGTGCAAATCTACGTTGGCGGGAGAGCTAGCCAATGCACAAAGGAACTGATCATACCAGCGTGTTCGAAAAATTCTGCATAATCTGACTGACACAAGCTAACGATAGGCGAATAGCCAGATTAGAGAATAAAATAGTTTTCTGCCTTTTTTCTCCTTTCAATTCGTGCAAAATCTACGTGTGCACGAAAACCAGTCAAAGCATGAGGGAACCGGCGTGTTCGGCGAAAAATGCATAAAATGAATCCGAGAATCTAGCGAAAGGCGAAACGCCAGATTGAGGAAAGTCATAACAGGTCGATATGTTGTTGTGTCTTACATTAAAGCTTTACATGCATAACTGTAACATTTTGCCATTACAATCATAAATTTACGCCCAAAAGACTTTTCTAAGGCCCATCATTTTCGTACCTAAGTAATTATGCTGCGTTACGTAGTTGCCAAGTTACTAAGCCTTTTCGACAGCCATAGTTGGCATGTTTTACGTCGAAAATTTCACGTTTGGAACCGTGAAATCTTGCGAAGAAGTTTCCGCCACCTCCTTCAATGGGAAGATATTTTTTCTCGACGAGTTCCACCAAATCTCAAAATAAGTATCTAACTTTCTCATACACCCGTGCTGAAGCAGGCCATGAATGCTAGCAAGTATGCATGCCTCCACTTTCAATATAGCTGTCGAAAAAGGTTAGTTACTCGGCAACTACGGAACGCAGTTTCATCACATTGATACAAAAATGTTGGGCAATAAATTTGCTATTTCTCGAGAATAGACTTTTAGGCGTAAATGTTTGGTCGCATTGGCAAAATTTTACGGCTCTGCACGTGGCAGGTTCAACGTCACCCATAAAAACATATCGACTTTTTATGACTGTTTTTACTATGGCTATTCGCCTTTTGCTAGATTGCGCCAGGTATCATTCAGATTTTGCAGAATTTTTGCCGAATGCGCCGGTATGATCGGCTGCTTCATGTATTGACTAGTTCTCCCCTAAACGTGGATTTTGCTCAACTATGTAGGAGAAAAAGACAGAATAACTATAATAGTTTCGGCTTCCTATTCTCATTGGGAAAAACATTTTATCCCCGAGTTCTACCAAATCTTAAAATAGGTACATACGGTGATGATGGACTCTGTATATATATATATATATATATATATATATATGTGTCTTGCACACGCGAACCAACCCAACCCATTATTCAACCACGCACGGTCTATAGTAAGAATTAACTCGAGACTGATGCTGATGAGTGATCGGGGCTCGTGCCTCTTTCCCGTGGTGGCTTGTTCTTCGTCGATGATCTCTCCTGCCCGGGGCCGGGGATACGTACCTAACCGCGAAAAGATTCAAGGGCAAACTAGAAAGCCCGGAAAGGGCAAACGAGAGGGAACAGAGGGAGATAGAGAAAGACAGAGAGAGAGAGAAATAATTAAAAAGGCCGCATGTCAAAGGGGGCCGGCGATGCGTGGTAGAAAGGCCATCTTTCCTGTGGCATTTTGCCAGCCAGCCAGCCAACACCACACAGGAAAGCGCGTAGCTACGCTTTGTTTGGCAAAATATTCGCCTCGTGGCCTCGAAGCTTTACTGTTTGCTGCTGCTGCTGCAGCACCGCCGCCGAATAGCGAGAGCAACGCAGTAGATTGTAGGAGCGCTGCTTTTGCTATTGGAACATTAACACTATCGAGACTATTAATTGGACGGCAGCGCGTACTGCAGACGCATCGCCACATTGTCGCTTCTAATCAGGCAGACGACCGGATGCCTGCCAGAACTGATCTCGGTCTTCGGCTTGACGATCGACCCTCACAACAACAACAACAACAACAACAACGACGGCGGCGGCGACGACGGGGGAGACCACCCTAGCCAGCGCCCTAATCAGCAAGGGCAAAAACCATATTCATAACACGGAACAATAGAATAAGTTACGCCACGGCGAAGCACAGAGTGAAATCGAGTGAGAGGTGATTGTGAGCCACCGGCGTAAAATCGTGTATTATCATTAGACAGAGGCACCGGAGTTAGTGCGGATGCACGGACGTGGTCTCGTTCGCATTGAAGTTATCTGCATCCAATGAAGCGTACGCTCTAGAAGATCTCGTTTTCGTTCATTTGTTTCGGGTTTATTCACCATGAATTGGTAGCATAACAATAGTTCACATATCATTTTGTAGGCTGATAATATCGTTGACGCTTGATTGTAGTGACGATGTGTCTATGAACGAGTAGGTGAGTATGTGGTAACGTCCGATATTGCATTCTCCACAATATTTACATACGCACTCGTCGATTTCATAACAGTTTCCGCCTAAACATAGAAGGTGGTGGCAAACATGCCATGTTATTCAGCATATTATAAATCTGTTTTTTTCGTGATGATAGTTTCCATTTATTGCTGCAAAAAGCAGGACCCTCGACACAGCGACCCCTGTGCACAAATGCCATGTTGCGGTTTTCTTTATATTATCTGAAGGTCTCTAAGATTTGTGTACTGAACAGTATCTTGTCCAGTACTAAATATTCTACTAGTGTGCGCTCGTGGCATAGTTCCGAGCAAGATGGCTTACTGGCAAGAGACTTTGCCTTGCATTCGGGAGGCTTGGGTTCGAGACCCAGACCGGCCACTCCTAAATTGGTTTTCATGGTTCCCAATTTAAACAAGGTGAATGCCGGAGTGGATAAAAAAATCGACCATGATAAAAAAAAATCGGGTAGCACAGATGTCTCAATAAAAAGAGATGGTGCATTGCCATCCACCCCCCCCCCCCCCACTTTAAGTTCTAGTGCGAGCGTTGCCGATGCGTTTTTCGGCAAGCCTAACGTGCGCTTTATGAAATACATTTTATTTTATCTATGTTTTTAAGGTCTGACATTGTGAGATAAGGGGCAATTGCGTGAAGGCAGTATCTTACTATAGGAACAATGTTTATTCTAAACTATTTTAGCGCGATGTTTAGTTATATGTCAGTAACGTCTCCCACTAGAATGGTAGCCGCGGTGGCCTTGCTACGCATTTCCTCTATATGTCTGCTGAATGACAGCCGGTGGGTCATTGTACTTCCTAGATAGCAAAAGTGATTGAAGAGTTCAATATTTACTCCCCCTATTTTAATGCACCGATCATCTGCAGCGTACGATCCGCCTCTACTAAATCGTAGTACTTTTGTTTTGGCGATGTTAAGTGTCGTTTTCGTTTAGAAACAGAATCTAACAGAATTAGCAGAAGACGCGAATCATCATGGTGAACATCTAACAAGTAACGTCACGACGTCTTCTAGGCGACAGCAGTAGCGCGTTCTTTGTTGACTACACACATTTTGTCTGTATAATTAATAGACAAAATCTTAACGATGTAGGCCAGCATGCTTAAACACATGTAAGTAAACTGCATGTGATTTTCGACGGGAACATGTGATTCACATCATTTTGGTTATTACACTTACCGGAACATGTGTGTAATACCGAAATCATATTACTCGATCTCCCGTCGCGTCGGCGCTTTATTGATTGATTCTAGCTGTCAAAATTATTGTTTTACTTTCTTCTTGGTGTTGTTGAACGCACGTCTCGAATGCACTTTAAGCCATGAATGAACGTGTGAAATTCCGTTCTGGCTATGAATTTCCTATCACTTGTGACAAAAAAATCCAGCGGCACAGTTAAGGTATCTGTGCCCGTCGTGTCACCCATTACATTAATGCGGCAACTTGCGACTCTACATACAAAGCCGTCTTATTTGGGGCAGGTCGTTACTTTGCTACATTTACAGACACGAGCTAATAACGTAGAGTTGGCTCGATCTAGTGAGCGCAGCGACGGTAACGTGCGTTCTGGTTAATAGCCCTCTGGAGGCGTTCCGTTGCACATCTCGATGTATATTGACTGATGGCTTCTGAAACGCACATTCTTCCGGGCAGCGGCAGTTTGACCCTGCCCTTACATCAACCAGGTGCCGCCTAAGATGAAGTCCACCATAATGCTATAAGCGATGGAAGCTTTCCAACGTTTCCGCCCTACAGAACACAAGTATTAGAATGACCATTGTCAGAAAACTTTCCGGCTGTAGCCGATGATTCAACCTTTCGCCGCGAAAATGGCGAGAAGGCCAATACTCGAAGACAGGCAAGGCCGTAGCGTGGCCGTACAGGTTTGTCTGCAATGACCGAAGCCATGGGCAGCGTATAGCCCATACGCGCTCATTCTGCTATTATGTCCTTAGATAAGTAGTAGCGATTCTATGATGCGACTTTCTTAAGGTACTCAATCCTCAAACGTCGTCTGACGTTATACCTGGACGTATTTAGACAATTGTTGTTAGTCTGCGCCTCGCAACCGAAGGAGACACATAGGTGCGCGGGTTCGAGCCCCACCGTTGCATATTTGTATTTATGGAGATCCGTCTGTGAAGCAACGTGAAAAACAGTTCCGTGGACGTTAAATCTTGACTGAGAGTCAGCCCGAAAACTTTACTTTGACAGTTGTTGCTGTTATTATTCGGGCCGTTATTATTGTTATTAATATGGCCATATTGTTTACTCAAACAAGTATGTCTTAAACCGAGTACAAATTAGGCTCATTTTGTATCATTTGTCCACAGGTAGCAATGCGTAGCAATTTATGTCCTATGCTCATCGAGAAGTAACTTTTTTGTAGCATAGCGGTATTAAAATTGTTGAATTTGGAACCAGCATTTCGAGGAAACACTGGTACGGAAACTGCAACAGCAGTTGCAGAGACCTGCAAACAAAAAGAACATATGTTCGCTAGGTCGCTCCAGCTTCTGCCGGCGATGCCGAACGAACGAAAACAATTTCCGCAATTTTCTTGAAAGCTAAAGAATGATATTCGGACGGCGAATAGGAATAAATGCAAGGTCATCTTACGAGGCGTACTTGAGGGTCTTCTCGTGAGGCCATGTGCCAGTTCATGCTGGCTAGCTGGAACTTTGTGCTATAAACGTACTAAGGGCGGTCCTAGTTATCAAAATGCAACAAGCCAGCTATTGACGCTCGCGGAATGTTTTGGTGTGAATACAACACTGGTATTCAGTCGAAAGCAGCCCCGCACACAATGAAAACAACGTACTCTTATGCGCAAACAATGCTTTAAGGGACCACATGAGAAACACGTGCGGGAATTGTCTGAATTGGAGCCTAGCGCAGCTTCAACTCTAGCCCCTCCGGCGAGACGGCTTTACTCTAGCAAAAGTTTACCGGGAACAACTCTTTGGCGCTCACACAAACTGCCGTCGTTGTTGTTGTTGTTGTTGGCATTTCAACTGTCGTCTCAGACGAACCGTCGGATCCAGCTGCACCAGAGGCCAGACACATTTAAACTTTAGAAAGGACGACTCGGGATAGAAACTTGAAAGAATCGTTCCCGTATTCTATATATATGCATGTATATATATATATATATATATATATATATGTACGTGTGTCTTTAAACACAAGACACATATATACACAATTGTGTTCCGTCAAAAGCAGCGAACCCCTCTATTCGAATCCTCGTCGTATCAGAAGTACGCTCGTCTGGCTAGCTTGGGTAGCAGACGAGAGCTTATGTTGAGTAGAACACGAATACGTATTCACCATGGCAGGAGATGATGCGTCATTGTCGTTTGGGATATGAGCAAAAAGTAGCTATCACACGTGCCCTCTGCGCCGTGCGAATCTCTGCCTATATTGCAAATTTCCTTGGTGTCTGTTTACGAACAGTTCAGCAAGTGACAGCCAATTGATTACACGGTTGCAGAAGGAAGAGAACCAGAAGATTACACAGTAAAGAAAACGATTCACGAGAGAGTGCGCACAGCAAGGACCTAAGAATTGATTAACACAGTCCAAGCACGAATCTACGAGTTCATTTACTATGGCCATAACGACCATGTGCAGGAACTTGGTGACTTGTGCCTGAGGTTCACGAGGAGCCCAGGTACAAGTAAGCTGTTTGCTCTCGAACAGAGTGGAGACGTGCTTTTGTTGGCTCCGCATCGTTGACAATCATTTTGCCAATTTGCTGCTGTTTCGGGTGTTGTGTTCTTGTTTACTTTATTTTCTAATGAACCTGCATCACTGAGAGTTCTGTTCTGTCTTTGTGCGCGACTTTTTAAATGTTGTAAACTTTTCTAATTTGGAAAGACCAACAATTTGAACCAACTCAACCGTTGTCACCGTAGCCGCTGTTGCCTCTAAATTAACCTTCGGCCAGCCACAGTTATTCGCTTCGTGGTTAGGTGCGAACGTTAAAATCGATTGATGTTAGCGGGTATCGTTTGATGGTACCATCAAAAATGTTGCCGTAGCCAACTGGACCAGCAGCAGCGGTCCCCAACAGTGTGAACGTGACCCATAGTAACCGTTTCCGAAGCAGCCCCCTCACACTCCCATGGCGAACATATATCATTGACGATATTGCTCTCATTGAGTCCCATGTTAGCAGAGGAGAAAGGCATTAGCAGTGCCGAGTGCACATATACTCCGCATTTGGCGGTATTCGATGTTTTTTTTTAGTTTTTTTCCGTAAGACTAATGCTCGTGTACGGTTTATATCATGCTATTTTTTATCCACTCCGGCATTTACCTTGTCTAAAATGGAAACCAATTTAAGAGTGGCCGGTCTGGGTCTCGAACCCAGGCCTCCCAAATGCAAGACAAAGGCTTTGCCACTAAGCCATCTTCGGTGCTAACGATGTGGTAAACGAAGAGCTGTGGTCAGACCAAATGTACGCTCTGCGCGTTTTCTTTAGATTTATCAAGTGGCAGCGTGGTTTAGGGAACCGCTAGTTATGATTGCCATCTGTCGGGGTGTCGTCGGTTTGATCTCTGTTGTTGACCGAATTGTCCTTGAGCAGTACTCGTTAAGAACAGATGATAAACTAAACCGCTGGGAGGCAGCTGTCGTGCTGCCACAAAAGACTGGCAAACTTAAATATGTCAACATGTCCGGCCCTATAGAGGCGATCTTTCTGGGCTTTATATATATATATATATATATGTGTAACACCCGCGGTCACTTCTGTTCTCAACAACACCGGCAGGAGATTACTTGGTGGCTTAAGGCAACTCGAAACTCTGTTTATTCTATTTTGTACATACATGCATACAAAGCTCTTTAAAATGGTTACCGTTAATCCTGCTTGTTCATATTGTCTCTACTCATCATTTTATGCTATGACAACATCGGATGTGTTCGGAAGAGAAATTAAAGTCATGTCGTAGGTATTAAAAGCACAACATACGGGAGGTTATACAATTAGAGTATGAGAAGAAACCGTGGATTGGAAGCAGAAGAGGAGAAATAGAATACGCAGAACGTGTGGACGTAGAAGAAGTAAACAAAGGAGGAGAAGGAGAGATTGCGAGATGCTGCACAACCGTTTTGTGTATGTTGCTGGCAGCACTGCAATGTAAACACACACATATATATATATATATATATATATATATATATATGCGATTATTAATATATGTACATATATACATACATGTATAATACAGCGCCGTTTAGAAATGTTCACCGTTAATTCGTGTATGCCCACTAGACGCCGTCGCGGTTACTGTGTCTGCGTCGCATTTACCTGCGAATATTATCATAAGAGCTCGGCAGAGGCAAATGCTTTGTGGGATGGACGGACGGAGGCACGGAAGGTGGGCGGGGGGGGGAGGGGGGGCTTTTCTAGTCGCTAGCACGAAGGTATAGTAGTCTAATAGTAGTAGTAGTCGTAGTAGTAGTAGTAGTAGTGAGAGCAGCAGCTGCTAACGTGGTAGTCTAGTAGGAAAGCTAGTCAAGACCGAAAGTGACTGGGTGGCAAGGAGTACTAGACAGGAGCAGACGGCCCCAGCCCTGCCGCCTCTAATCAGATGCAGCGCATGTCGTGCTCGTTGAGTTTGTCGGTCGTCGTTCGTCGGCCCGCTTCTCGCTGGTTACTACTCTTGGGTGGTTGTAGTTCGAAGGACTCTCCAGTGACTCTCTCTCTCTCTGTCTGTCGAGCGCGGCAAGATCTGGTCTAGGTCGCGAAGGAGTGCGGCTACTCCTACCTGGTTTTTGATTATCCTACTTGCTGCACGTCCCCCTAACCACCACTCAGCTTCTCTGACATCGGGCGAATGGCATCCAGCGTCTCCCGTTGCCAAGCGGCCAAGGAGCCAAAGGGCGACCGAAGAAGGACCCTTCTTGCCAGCAGCAGCAGCAGCAGCAGCGAGGGTTTCGCTTTAACTCTCTTCTGCCACGATTTCGGCTTGGCTCCGTCCAAGAAGATCTGCTTCTCCTCCGTCTCCTCGTCCTTTTGACTTCTCCGTTCTCTGCGCCTATTCCTGCTTCCCCGCCAGAGCTGCTTTTTCGTCGACTCAGCCACATAGCTTCGCAATGTGCTTTCTGCTGGTGCTAGTATGTTGGCCACAGTGTGCGAGTGGTTGGTTGGCCCGGTCGCTACTGCGGCGGCTGTCGACCCGCTTCAAGCCGAGAGCAAACGAACGACAAAGCAGCACCAGTGCAAAGAGAGCTAGAAACTGAACGCGAAGTAGGGAGGACTATAAGTCGTGGATTCTATGGCGGGGGGGGGGTCGTCGTCGGGACAGGTTTATGCCCCTTGCACCGTTGTGAGCAAGCGTGAAAAAGCGTGAAAGATAGCAAAACAGAGGTGGAAACAAAGGAACAGAGAGACAGACACACCAGGAAATGGAGCAAGATATATATATATATATATATATATATATAAAGAGAGAGAGAGGAGATAGAGGAGAGGGAGAACAGAAAGAAAGAGAGATCTAGGAGCAGCCAGCGACATCGACCCCTTTTGCGGCAGGACCTCCGCTCTCTTTTGTTAAGCCGTGCCCCCCTCCCCCTTCTACCGCGACTGCTGCCGCGTCCTGCGCCGTGCCGTAGATAAAAAGACAGGCGAGTTGACGCGGCCGGCCACAAAACGCAGGAACCGAAGCAAACGCGAAGAGAGCAGAGAAGTTGAAGGGAGGGTAACAACAACGGCGATGAAAGGAGAGGCTTTTGTTTTTCAGCCATCTTCGGCACCCGAGCCAGCCCAGAACCGCTCCCAGCGGCGCCGCCGCCATTGCCGCCTCCGCCAGCGCCCTCGTCGTTTTCGCTGTGGACGTCGCCACCGAAGCCCAAAGCTGGGGCGCAGGCGCCTGGCCGCCCGCCCGCCTGTCCGGTAGAAGCGAACCGCCGGCTCGTCGGTTGGTTGGTTGGACAGTCGACAGACCAAGCGGTCGCAGCGGTGACCGTCCGCAGTCGTTCGTCTAATCTTCTCTCGGTGAACTCGGTGAAATTAATGCTGCTTTTTTTCTGGCCATAGCCCAGCAGTCGATTTGCATACATTGGCGGAAGTGTTCACGTCAGTCTGTGAGGTCGTTTGTCAAAATGCCGCCTCGTTCTCCTTTTTTTTCCTCTTCTTCTTCATCTTCTTCTTCGTCTTGCTCGAGCAGTTACTGCTCACTCTCGCTTTCCTTCGGCAAATTCCAGCCGCCGCTGTTGTTGTGGTGACTAGCTCCTGACCGAGGATTGGTAAATATATATATATATATATATATATATATATATATAAAAAGAGTGTTTCATAACAGTATATACATATTTTAAGGTTTGATAGAAATCGGCAAGAAAAAAAATGTTTCCCAATGGAATGAGGGGGCGGAAACGTTTTGTTTAAGAGTGAGGATGAAATTTATAAAAGTTGTTATTCTTCCTTCTTTCTCCTACATAGTTGTGCAAAATCTACGTTTGCAGGAGATCCAGGCAGAAAATTCTGCGTAATAAAGATACATCGCTAGCCTGCGTAGCAAAAGGCGAATAGTTTAAGGAACGTCATAAAAATGAAAAAAATATGTACTTAACTTTTTCATACGCCTTATGCAAGTATGAATGCCTTTGCTTACAATATAACTGTCGAAAAAGCTTAGTTACTCGGCAACTACGTCACGCAGCGCCATCACTTTCCTCCGAACACGCCGGTATAATCAGTTCCTTCATGCGTTGACTAGCTCTCCCGCAAAAATAGATTTTACACAACCATGTAGGAGAAAAAAGGCAGACTAACAACTTTTATAAAATTCACTCTCTCTCCTAAACAAGACGTTTCCCCCCCCCCCCTCCTTCCATTGTGAAAAATTATTTTCTTGCCGAGTTCTACTGAACCTTGCAATAATTACATAACGATATGAATGGCCCTGTATGTATATATATATTCCTTTCTAATTACAGCTGCTACGACCTATCAGGTGTAACTCGTAGACGCTAATTATATATATATATATACAAGTGCATTTAGTAGAAAAATTCTTTTGGTACAGTTCTAAGAGGTGCTAGAACGTGATCTGATGATTGGCCAAAATAATTTTGGTTCTATGAGTGTTGTCTAAATTTATTGATTCTCTAGACTTTAGCACCATTCTCGATAGCAGCTTTACTCTGGGTAGCTGGCAGCGTGTTCGTCGAAGTGGTACGATCCACCCTGGTGGGCAGCCAGACACGGCAAACCGGTTGTGGGATTGTAACAACAAATTAGTAAATGTCACTTTTCGCTTTCTGTATTAACCGTGTCGTGACGAAACAGCCGTAATTGGCAAGTACTACGACACCGCACAGCCCTTTATTAGGCCGGGGACGATTCCGAACGGATTACTTCTGTACGCAGCAGACTGGAATGTTGTCTACCTAGCACTGTAACCAGGTACTGAAAACAATATATTGTATAACAGAAGAGTTGGTCTTTAACGTAATCGCACTTGCTGTGCGTTTAGCAGCAGTTGCCTCAACAAGGCATATTAAGTGGTAGTTGGCAGAAACTCGACTAAGCTCTGATTCCTGCTAGCAAAGCTACTTGAATAAAGTAAAGTACCGACACAAGCGTATGCTAATCAAATCATGATGTGATAGACAATTTTATGTCTTTTTCAAAAGCTAGTCTGCCTTTAATGTTGTTAATGGAATTTTCTTTTAGCAATACTCAGAGATGATGAATACATTGAGAATAGATGATAAACCCCCATACCGCTGAGAGCCACCGGTCGTGCTGCCACAAAGACCGCTGCGCAGACTCTAGATATCTCAACAATTCGGGCCTTACATTGGAATTCTAAAGGTTTTAGTTAGTAGCTTAGTTATTAAGTTAAATTCAGAGCTAGTTATGAAGTAAAATTCAGAAAAAAACTTTCTGAGATTAGAAAAATTACCATGGACGAGTTGCACTTTTAAATATGTATATAGGGTGTATTCAATACGTCCATAAAACGACGGTAGCAATTGTAGTGTAAAGCATCTAAAAAAGCATCACTAAATAAGATTTTAAAAAAACTATTGTACGTTTGAAAAAAGTGAGAAATGAATGAAGAAAGCCGCCTGGTAGCAGCTCTCAAACGGATAAAACTCATTAATCATTTTCTGTTGGGTCACTGCGATCACTACTGTAGCTAGAGCAATGGAATCAGTTACATTCGGCGTAGTGCTGTCCATCCAGGCACCAATGCACGGGATTATTTACAATGTTTTTTGTGCTTTTTCGCGGAGCTGACTTGGGCGGTTAAAGGGGGCGTTTGTAGGGCAACCATGAACGACGGACCGAGACTCGCAGGTACGCATTCGGTATGCAATATAAGTGTTATGTATGCGATGTCAAAAGAGATACCTGCGTTTTAAATAGATCAAACAAATCTGCAAAGTGTGAGATTAAGGGCGTGAGATTTACTAAGTAGCCCTTACGGCAGTCCGCAATAATTGTCGCAGCTACTAGTCTACAAGTCGACACGGGACGCGGAGACTCTGACCACATACATCACGAAATACTTTAACGTTGCGTCGACAACATGATGCACTAATGGGATAGGGCAAGTGGTGGATATCTGCTATCTGCGCGCAATATGAACACGGTAAACGACGGAATTAAGCCAACCTTCACCATAGGCACACTAGCACGATACGCAAAGCTGGTCTTATGGACAGAATCAAGACTTAGAAAGTCCAGGGTGATGTCAAAAACATGAGCGACCACTATTGTCGTATGACGACCGTTATTAGGGTACGCGGAAGTAATTTGCACTAATTAATTCAACTTAGCAGTTAAAATAAACAATTCAACCTTATATTTGGTTAAGATCCAAAATTGTTTTCATAGTGATGTAGTTCGTTTTCGACATATACTCCACAACAAAACTTTCTATTATTATTATTATTATTATTATTATTATTATTATTATTATTATTATTATTATTATTATTATTATTATTATTATTATTATTATTATTATTTTTCACACTGTTTTAGCTGTTCAACAGAATATCCTAGATCGTCCACCTTTTCACATAGACGTATGCGTGAGTTTGACGCTACAGGCTCCCCAGAGCTATATGAATGCACGAAGCTTTTTAGGAACGTCCCAAAACACCCAGCGGCGAAGCTTCGTCGAGTGCATGATAAATCACAGTTCTGGCCGCGGAACAACAATGTAAGCACGAGTCTTTCCTTGATGCCTTACAGTCCACCTTCCTGTTTTGCGTGTAGCATATATATATATAAATATATATTTGCCATTCGATGCCGTAGGGTTCAATCATGTTTCGTGCTGGCTCCCGTAAAATCAATTTCTACTAGAGCCTTGACTGTGATTTTCGTAGTGATAATTGCATTATCCGAAGGTTCTTTAGAGAGTGCTCAATAAATATATATGTATATATATATATATATATATATATATATGTATATACAACACATTGCTTGTGTGGGTGGACCTGACTCGATTTCAATGCATTGTTGTTCTACCAGTGTGTGGTCTCTGTTCGACTATTCATCTCTTGTATGCGCTTTCTCTAACGACGGTCGTCGCAGGCCACCTCGCGAGACACTTTCTCTTGGGCCTCACGTCTATGACCTGCCTAGTTCTGCCGAGAACGAGTACCGTCCAGACAGCACTCTATACGAAGGCATCATCGTGTTAGAGCGCCGTGTTAGGATCTGGGCGAGTGAGTGAGTGAGTCACAACAACACATCATGTACATACATCCTCCTATTCCTCTATACGACCCACATCAGCAACATCGTCCTCATACAACGCCAATCCGCGTAGACAAATGGGGAGCCCGATACGCTAGGCCTACTTCGGCCGGTTACAAGGTCGTGGATGAATGCGGTTTCAGCGCCTTACATCAGCTTGCAATATGCGCACCTATGTCAATGAGAAAACACTGTGGCTCTTGTCGCGAAATTTTGTCGTTTGATTCGGCCGAGAACCCAGCGCCCCCGGCTATAAATGTACTACTACTACTACTACTCCTACTACTCGTCAACACTCGTTCATGTTGAAGCGCCACGCTGATAACACTTGCGTTATCTCCCAGCGAGCTCTTCGTGTTGAAATGTATTACTTACGCTCTACGAAAGCAAAAAGGGTCAACAAAATCCGCCCAACGGTATATCTAGCACAAATGTATGTATTAGCTCGTAACCTCCTTGATTTGAAGTTTTGATAGTCGGTTGTTTAAACACGCATATATATATATATATATGGTGGTATGGTGTTCCAAAAGCCGTCCAAAAAACTTAGGGGCTATACAGCTAGGCGAAGAAAATCATTTTTCGTATATATATATTTATATATATATATATATATATATATATATATATATATATATACAGGGTGTTCCAAAAGTCGTTCAAAAACTTAGGGGCTGTACTGCTCGGCGAAAAAAATATTTTTCGAATATTTTTATGTATATATATAATTATATATATATACAGGGTGCTCCAAAAGTCGCCTAGAAAACTTAGGGGCTGTACAGTTCGGCAAAAAAACTAATTTTTCGATGGAAGAAAGGGCGGACATGTCTTCTTTTGGAGTGAGAGCGAAATTGCCAAAAGTGATTGCATCAAGCTTTTTAACTACTATTGGTCTAACTATTGGTATAAATATGCGATTGTGAGAGCCCATCCAGTCATAATATCGACAAACCAATTATACCTGCGTGTTTAGCCAAGTTGTACTAGCTCCTAAAGCTTGTTGTACGAATTCTGGGAGACCCTATATATATATATATATATATATATATTTATATTTATATGCGGGGTCTCCCAAGAAGATGTCGTGGGCGATATAAGGAATCATAGAAAAAAAATGTTTTCAAATGGAACATGGTCTCTGAAAAGTCTTGTGTCAAAGTGAGAATGGTATTACGAATATGCGTAACACGAGTGTTGTTTCGTGATATAGGAGCACAAAATGTGCAATTGCAAGACAACTAGTTCTTCTATACAGAGATTAAGCACATCGTCATATTTGTAAGAAATGTCTGCTTCTGAAGACCATTTATAACGCAGGAAGACATAATCGTTTAGAAGAGAATTCGCAAAAAATTAACTTATTTTTTTTGCTTTCGCGCCTAATACCTTAACCTTAACCTTAAGGTCATAACCCTTCGACTTTTCACAGCGCCAAACATACATTGCGCTTTTCACTGCGATCATTTTGGCACCAAACCTACGGCGAACCGATCGGTGCTTGCGGAGTAATTAAAAATTTCCGGCGATCATGTCGAGGTTGAATGCATGCATAAATTACCTCCTCCATCTGTGTTAGTTTTGAGCGCTATGAATAGGTTTATGATGTTGAGGCATTCGGCTTAAAAGGTAGTAAAAGGACTTTATATTTTGCAAATTCTCTTCTAAACGACCATGTCGCTTCATCTGACCGGCGGTATATGTAGTACAGAAGCCTTTCTCACAATCTCTCTAAGAGACCCTGTATATATATATATATATATATATACAAAAGCAGACTAAATATATAGTCTGCTACTGGCTTTTGTCGAGAGCGCATCGGGCGCGGTGAAATCCGTCTGAGTTTAGTGATTCTGTGTTATTCGTGTCTTGCTTCATGCCGCGTCGAGTATGGGGCGAGCCTTCCGTTATGTCTGCCATCATCAGGCCCGACTTTGAGGCCCGACGCTGGGTGCATTGCGTACACCTCTTTTGTCATGGGTTTGATTGTCGTTATTGACTGCCTGCTGAAATTTACCTCAGTTGGCCGTTTAACATATCAGTTGTGTAACTGGTGCTATTCTGGCTCGAGGTAGCCGTTTTGCTCCACTGTTGAACAGTTGCTTCGAGCGCTCTGTCGTTTCTAGTCATTACGAATCAGCTACTAAGCATTCAATCGTTTAGAGTCATTGGCTGCATATAGCGGCCGACTATTTCTATTAGCGATTGTCTACAAGAAATCATAGCTTTCCGCCTTAACAATATTTACCGGGTAGGTAGTGGTGGAAGGGCCAGAAGAGTTGGGGGAAGAAGGGAAGGGTCGGCTGAAGTTGTACACTCAAAACTACGGCCACACTCGGATACCTGTGCAGAAAATTCGTCTGCGTATGCGGGCCGATAGTGTGCCACTGCTGGTAAGTGTTTTCGCGCAGAAAGCTCAGAGACCTCGTACATCTAAAATTCGGATATTCGGGAGTATGAAACAAAAGGTTAATGGCATTTTTCCGCTGTAGCAAACGTACGTGAATTGATCACGATCATAGATGCCTCTGTATTGCAAACGTTATGTCAGCCCCTTTCCCTTTTCGTCAGCAACGCCAGAGTCAAAACGAAGTTCATATATATGGTTAAAGTCGCCGGACACACAAACTGCAGACGAAGTGCAGTTTCTGTGTCCAGAAGCAGTCTGTACGAAAATAGCAAAAATCCGCTATTTTCGTGCAGAGATGCTTCGGCAGCAATGCTTCACACAGCTACAACACCAACACCTTTGGCGATTAGCTAACCACGAAACTGAACTAACAACGTTGCTCGACTAAAGTCCTCCAGTCGAACGCACTTTATGGGTTTCACACGGCGCTGTCACGCAGCGCAAGCTCACCCAGACCGAGAAGATTGACAACACTCTCTTGAAGATTTCGACTGCGACTGATCCAATCTATTCCGCGAGATTAAGCTTTTGACAGGTACCCAACGTGTCGATTTCGAGATGGCAAATCAGGTAGCCATTTTAATCACCGTATGTGGGTTCTCAGTGGCAATCACCTACAGAGGACCGTAATTGAATGTTCTTGCTGCCTGCAAGCAAGGCGCGTCAAATCAGAATGCACCGAAGAGTACTGCTCCAGATGTTTCAAAACATTTGGCCATCAGGACCCATGATGTATACTCAGCACCTTGTTTAAAATATAGCGTCCTAGAGCATCTTTAGAAAAAATGGGCGGTACCCTGCTGCTCGTTTGTCGTTGCCTCTATTCGGTCTACGGCAACAGAGGCCACGATAATTCACACCATAACCACAGCCGGGGAGTGCGTTTTACAGTACCTACTTTCTCGAGGACAACAAAAAACAACTGACGGGTGATGAAATGTTAACGGAGGCTAATCATAAAGAAGATGGTGGCATGATGATGAAATGTAAATGGAGGTTAAGAATAAAGAAGAAGGTGGCAGATGTAAAACCAATAACGACAAGAAATTACATAAAATATACCACCCACAGTAAAGACGATGTATAAGTATTCTCGCTAAAGCTGAGAAAACGACACGGATTCAGCACAATCGGTAAGGAGATACAGGGGGCATAGGCCCCCACAGCGACGACATTTGCAATACGCTCTGGGTTAATGGCACCCAACAGAGCGACATAATAGCTGATTAAATCTGTAGACACTGTAGCGAGTGGCGGATGCCGACATGGACGAATAGACTCCGTTCTGGCCTAATGAAAAATTCCTTGGAGGTTTGAGATATGTTTTAAAAATACTCATGCCGGAACGCGTCTAGAACGGCTGTTTGCAGTAAATTGAAAGCCTACGAGTTAATCCATGCATCATGCTTAGCTCGCAAGCGTGTATAGTAATCGGTTGCGCCAATTCGACGGAAGACTAAGGTCACTTTCAGCAAGCTGACTGTACATGAATCAACTGCCATGAATGCGAAAAGTTAAGATGTTTCCATGTCACTTGTATACTGTAGACAGCTGCGGATGCCACGTTGAGCGTAAGCAATATCATGATGATATTAACGGACAGTTGTGTCGGACATTTATCACCGGCTTCCGTAATATGCGCTATTCTACAACGCTCACTTACGTGTTGTGAGAAGGTTGTACCTATGAGGACACGAGAAAATGATTCCGCTATAGCAAAGGCTTTCTGTACCTGTTCGTTATGAAATCTCGGCTTATTTGCGCGGGCTCCTTGCCCCCATGCCGGAAATTGACAGCCTTTGTTTTGGCACATTGAATATGAGGCCACTCTGCGAGAAAGATTCATTAAGTGCACGAAACGTAGCCTGCAGGCCAGGACGAATTCTACTGAATATTACAGTCAGTACGAATTATACTGAATATACTAGGTCATCTGTGTAGAGTAGGATCGTGGCTGTTGGATGCTGCTCTTTCACGATGTGTGGTAGATCGCTGAGATCTTCAGTTATGAATAACAATGGGCTGAGGAAAAACAACAATGAGCTGAAGCTGTCAAGAGCCTTAACGAATAATCTTTCAAGGGCTTCAAGCTGGTACAAAGTCGAACGCTCGATAGAAACCGTACTTGCATGGGTGAAGGGTGCTTGAAAGTGGCCTAGGTGTTTTGCACAATTCAATTGGACAGCTTGCAAAATGATAGGGTTGTTTTATGATGAGGTGAGACTCTTATTGCGCTTCGAGCATAAAGAGACCTTCTTGTTTATCTTTGTCGTTTTGCAAACTTAAAACTTCGGATATTATTTTCGTGTGATTAAATAAAAAGTTATCGCCACTGGGTCATAAGACGATTGCTGTAGTGCTCTTAGCAGAACCAGCCTCAGTGCAAAGCAATTTATATCATACTAACTCGGAAAGCGCCGCATATTTTGTGGTTCGAGCTGAATTTATAACGACGCTGGTGACTTCAGCTATGGCCTCATCAGGGGAGCTGTGTTGCAGGCTATCAGGGTTAATCTGAGCAGCGATATATAACCATGTTGTTGTCCGATTAGGCGCTTGCCCATTTCGGTACGTCGTTTAATAGTACTTATCAATTTGTTAGACAACTTAAGAACCACATGGATATGTTTTTTATTCTCGTTAGTAAAACATAGAAAGCCAGCCCGTCCTATGTCACACAGTCTGGCGGAGCTAGAGTTGCGAATATGTCACAGACAGGATTTGATTGAATCTTTGTCAGAAAAATATACGTAAGCAGGCTACTCTCACAGAGACATTAAAAGTCTAAGTTGGCTTTTTGATAATAATAATAATAATAATAATAATAATCCGGGATTGTCACAGGCACTAAAAACAGCGAGAATTCTGAATCAGAGTGGTTTGCCTATATCCAGTCAGAAAAGCCACACACAGCTCACAACATTGTGCTACCTTCTAGCGAGGAAAACTGCGCTGGTGTGTTCGGTGTCCAAGTCCGCCATGGCCCGTCTTACTATGTCCTCCGCTGATCGGCCTCTGATCGGTCCTCCTGATAACGTTGATATCCAGCTTTTTGGGAACGAGGGAGCGGAGTTTACTCTAGAACAGCTTGATGTCGTTTCCGATAAGCTAGGCACGCTTACGTTTCTGTGCAGGCTCCATTTTGGCCTCAGCGGGTCAGGCAGCCAATGATGGGACTGAAGTCGATTGTGTCGAGCGTTGGAGTTCTTCAATACGTTGACGCTATTTTATCATCACATTTCCGAGAAAATTGACACCAAGTCCGAGTTTAGCAAACTTAGTCTAGGGTCGACGGATAGGAGGTTTATGCGTTGATATATCACGCCGTCTGGGTCCACGATTGCATTCTGTCTGCTGGCGAGTCGACAAAATCCAGACAGCTCTACATAGTAATGTCGCGCCTGTTTGTTGCCTGCATGATGTGTAGAACCAGTTTGTGCACGTGAAGCAGATATCACCCAGATAAGTCATGATTTTATCACTGAAATCGCTGTAGCGAATCACTGCAATCACCGCTAATATTATAATACTCCTATTTAGCAGCTCGAAAACGATATATATATATATATATATATATATATATATATATATATTGCTCATTATAAAAACAGATTTGTAGTGACGGTGGCTTAGGCGGCTAACGCACCGTTCGAAACGGGGCCATGTTGCCATGGCAACCACGGTTAGCAAAACATCGCTAGTTCGAGCCCCGGCCGTGCTGGTTGAATTTGTTGGACGTGGTTGTCATTGCCCTGCTGCTGCTACATACCTCTGCTGGAGAAAGCCTATATAATTCCAATACGAGAGCGGGATAACGATAGATGCATCTAAACGATGCCGTGCAACTTAGCCCATTACGAGCGTCTAAAATGTGGTTGTCGGAGCGTTAAAATTGTTTTATGTGGAATCTGGTATCTTTATCCGGAGCCCTCCCTACGGCTTGGTCCAATCGTCAACTGTATCCGGTGATTGACCATATACACTATACCCCCGAACTAGGTACGATTTTGTAATACTGTAAAATTAAAGTTCCGAGCGCTGGCTTCTACTTGAGACGCACGCATAAGGACATACTCACTCACCAAAATGATTGGATTTTACTTTTATGCATTACACAAACAGTGCTGCTGGTATGTTCGGTAGTCAAGTTCGCCTTGCTATGTGCGCCAGTGAAGCTGCAAGTCTCGCCGGCACCCAAGCGGCGTGAAAGTTCCGCTTAAGCAGTTGAATGTTTCCGGGACAGTAAGAGCTGTGGACTGTTTATCCAGAACGCTCTAAGAACTGTATATGTCTTCAGTTTTTGCGGTACAACTTTGCATCAGAAACACCGTCTAATCACCGGATTCACTACAGATGACTGGACGTCCACAAAACATGACCGCGCTGCAATCGCTGTCCTCAGCTGTCAATGGTCCGATGATCAATATTCGTTTTTGTAGAACTTGTACGTTGGCCGGGAGTGGCAACGGCCTGGTCGTCATAGAGGGCGGCCTAACATATATATAAGATATACTGTCGAGTTTTCTACCTCGAATTAAATTAGACATCGAGTGTTCAGTATACAACAATTGGTTCAATAAATTTTTTTAAATCGACTTAGTCCTATTACTTTCCGGACAAACCCTGTAAGTGCACCGTCATCCGATTTACAGGGCAACTAAAGTAGTACCTTTTGCGCGCGCAGCTAGATTATAGACGGCATATATTTAGCGCTGCGAACTACTAAGAGTTACAGCCCGGCTAACTGGGAGAGCGGGGAGTGACGTGTTGCTCAAAACTAGAAACCTGATGGCGCTCTTTGCGTGATGCTCAAAATAATATTTAACTATTAAGATGAAATATAGCGAGAAAGCGAGAGAGAAAAAAAATGTACACATAAGCACCCCCACCGTGGATGTTAGCGAAGTCATGTTGGATAAGGGAGCTAGATAATGAGCACAGCAAGTTTGCGATAAGCTCTCGTAAACGTATACGACAACCGACGTCATGATAGATAAAGTAAAATATTATGCCTTTAAAGGCCTTTACAGATCAAGAGTGACAAATGCAAACACGGTACTCTTTAATCGAACTGAGGTTGAAGGTTGAAAAGGTTGCAAAAACAATGGAATTCTGTACCTTGTTTGGACTCATTCAAAAGTTGAATGGAAAGAGTCCAGACCGAAGCAGCAACAACAAGCTTAAGATTAATGCGCACTGAGCGGAGAGAAATCGCAAATGTTTTTGCGCTAATTTCTCTACCACGTCTGACGCCCAGCCGGTGGATGCTCGCTGTTCTGACTTCTTGCAGCGTAGCTCCTTGGCATTTTTATATTCAGTGGTCTATGTTGATCAGGGCGGACTTGTCAGTAAAGCCAAATTAATGAAGAACTGTAATCTAGGAAATTCTAAATATAATGAGAAAGCCGCCGATATCATTTGCAGGTATTCATTTTCAATGGGATTCAATGCTACGATTGCTTTAACAAACTGTTCATTTTTTGTTGGTTTTTTATATTTTTTTAGTTTAAGTAGCCATGGTTTAAAGGACCACTGAATGTGCATTATGTTTTACTGCTACCCCCTGTAACTGCATATTTTGCTGCGTAGGCGCATTCTTGTTAAATAAGCATAGTGTACGCAAGACACAATTTAACACTCTTTTCTATGAAATATTGAATTCAAATCTATATTACACATAATTTTCATCTTTATTAAGGCACTTCTCATATTGTACAATGAGCTTCTAAATCTCGATTTCAGAACAGTTTGTTGCCTACTTTGCCAACTAGACCAGCATGGACGCTTTGAGGTATACCGAATATTCGACATACTTTGCGATTGTGCGACTCAATTTCTTTAGATAATGTTTGATGATAATACTGCGTTGCTGTGAACAGCAACCCATTTTAATAAAGGCGAACTGTCAAGCATCGGATTGTTTAAAAAATTGACTGTCAACGCATAGCAGCAGCAATTGGGCCAAATGTATCTTTGCTGCTCTTGTTGGGACTCTCTGTATATTCAACGTCGTACTACGGAAGTTCACACGGAAAATTATGAATCATGTGTATATAAGCGAAACACGATTTTAATACGCGACTTTCAAAATCAGTCTCCGCTGCATCTGACTAGATGCGAACGGGCACAGCATGCAAAAAAAAAGATACGCAATAATTATACTAACAAAATTCGGTTTCAAATTATCCACTTTCTGAATAAAACGCATTTATTTGCACAGAAAGGGTTATTGCATAAATCCGCACATTCACTTGGAGAAAGTCACTTGGTGACATATTTTGTATTTCGTACTGTACTTCATCTCAGGAGTGGATAAGAATTGGCCATGACATGAAAAAAACGCACATAGGCAATACCCTTACGGAAAATCTTTTAAAAAACACTCACTTAGTGAAGTAAGTGCTCTCAAGTTTGCCCAGTTGGCCGCCGTCTGTACTCATTGTAACCTTTCTAGCTCAGTCTAGCAATATCTCCAGCTAATGATATAGCGTTTTACATAGATCGACTTAAGGACTTAGAAGCGTTCAAATGAAGCAGGTGCGATTCTGTGACCTAGTCTGGTGCCTGAGTTTCGTCGGGTCAAAGCAGAACCAGTGATTGTCCTGATAAAGAGCGACGTTTGCTTTGTCGGTGTCTGGTCGGTGTGCTAAATATATATATATATATATATATATATAGAGAGAGAGAGAGAGAGAACGAATGTGCATATAAAAATGAATGGTCTATGATTTCCCGCCTATTTAATTTTCGACTAAAGTTCTACCTTTGCAAGATTCCCCCTCATAAAATTTCTAAGTGAATTATCCAAGTAACTCAAGTCAGGTCGTGATTGGTTGTGTTCTAGTCTAAAAGGCAACATCTACCTGTAGCAGGAAAGACTTCACACGAACGACGATAATTTTATTCAGGCCTTTGAGCTACATGACGTTTTGTGCATATACCAGGTCTTCGACAGGTTCTCCTCGATCATAAATACACACACACGTGTGTAAGGGAGCCCCTGTTTAGTTCGGATTCATGCAACGGCATGTCTTCACGGGTTCATATATATATATATATATATATATATATAACGGAACATTAAAAAACACGGGCATTAACCTTACGAAAAACTAATATATATATATGTATATATATATATATATGCAGTGTGTACCGATTTATAGAATGTATTACGCCGTTCTGACAAAGTCCAATGGGCTGTAATGATACAAATAAAAGCGACAGGCCTTTCACGGTCAACGAACATCACCCGCCAAATCATCAATTTTCCTTCAAAGGCATCATTTAATTTGTTACCCCGCCTTGCAATTTATCACCATTCAGGCGTGCAGGTCTGCGACGAGACCCTTTCCAGTGACCGCTTGATTAATAGCCTTCACTGATTTAAGTGGTACCGTCAAAGACGGGACAATATTTGAAATGGAGCAAAAACGAAAGACACAATCCTCTTCTAATAATGAATATAACGACGCCCACTGCGTTGTTATATATTATATATATATATATATATATATATATATATATATATATATATATATATATATATATATACATTACCATTCAGTCAATCAGAAATCTAGATTAGTCGATTAGGTCAAAAGATATTGTCAAAGAGCCACTAAAGCCGGGGCGCTGGAAAACATTAAGAAACCCCAGGTACCACTCATGCATTTCTAAAATGCCCCTTGGGAAGGCACGACGACCTGTAACTTTTTCTAACCAAGAACAATCTTGGGTAGACCCGGTGTTAAGTTGAGGACATGGTCTCAGCGCCCCAGTTTCTATATCATTATACGACCCGGTCTGTATCAAATGGTTAACTTACCGACCGAACCGAACCTCGGTGTTTCAAATGTGAAAGGCAAGCTTGTGCCGCAAAAAGCGCACGGTTAACATGAAATGCTAAGTGTGTAACATTGAGGAAACATTATAATTACGCTTCAATACAAAATGTTTACTAAGTGACTAAAAACATAATTAAACAACAAAACCCTGTCCGACCATCTCTACGTAATTTTCGTCCCCACCTTAACTCTCTTCCCCTAGCCCTCTCAGCACAACGGCAGCGCTTCTTCCCTGGTTGAATTACACTCGCCTATAGAAAGCGTTTAAACGAAAAGCCCTTCATGTCATTGAATATCCACCAGTGGAAATATCTACACTAGTTGAGGAAACCTGCCAATAATTGAGCTCCTGTCCACTACCTAAGATGGTCAGTCGTAGTTTCGCAGAAATTACGCCGGAGGCAAATGATAACCGCCGCAGTAGGTCAAATGGGAAGTTAGCGCGACTCAAGACGACGCTAGTGCGGCCATCCAGCTAATTCATTTTTATTATTTACCAGTTATAATTAGCAGTAAATACTTACAAGCTATTATTTCCAACAAGATTTATTTTTAGAGAGATTAGCTATATATATATATATATAGCTAATCTTTCTAAAAATAAATCTTTTTAGAAATAATAGCTTGTAAGGATTTAATATATGTGTATAATATGTATAAATATATATATATATATATATATATATATATATATATATATATATATATATATATATATATATATATATATATATATATTAGTTAATCATTAATTAATAAATATATGCGGCAATAGGGAACATCTAAAAACAGCAACAAACAATGGAATTGTGGGCCTGCAATTGACAAAGACTCAGATATAACATGTGCATCATTAGTGAATACTTTGGGCTTGAGTGCTAAGACATTTCATAAGATCCTGCACGATCGCCTCGGATTTATTAAAAAGTTTAATCGATGGATAACTTATAATCTGTCATAGGATAAGAAAAAAGCGCGGGACTTTCTGGCTCGAGAATTTGTGGTAAATTGCCTTCCTGGTTGTCGAGATTCGCGGCATTCATTTCGTAAGACTTGAGTACACTTTTCTAACCCTCTTCTCAAGTCTCAGAGCTAGCAACAATTAATATACTACAGTGATAAGAAACTTAAAGGCAGCCTACTAAACGTGTTCATTGCGCCCACTTGGAAGCTCTCCAGAGCGTTCCTTGGGCCTCCTTCAGCAAGACAACGCGCTAGTATGCAGGGCTGAAGACACTGAGGCTTTTCGTCGCGTCCGGAGTCACGCTGGTGCAGAACACAGATAATTCACTCAATCGTGCAATTTCGTCTTTATTCGCGCAATTATAAAAACATTTAAAAAGAAAAAGTTTTGATTCACGCTAATCGCTAATCTACAGCGACGATTAAGTGCATTGAGTGTTTCGAAAAGCTTTGATGATTTGGCATGAAGCCCTGTCTATGACACGTATGTGTGGATAATACGAAGCATTTCAGAGAAGACACTTCAATCTGTACGACAAGTACCGAGAGAGTCGTCTAAAGACAAAAAGAGATGAGGCAGGTGCGGCCTCCGTGAAAGCTGCAAGTGGCAAAAACTCAAATATGACATACGCATCGCTAGAAGATACTTTGAGCTTGCGTGCACTGCTTCTCCATAAAATCATTCACAACCACCTCGAACGAACTCGGCAAGAAATCTGCTCGATAAGTAGGTACTGTACTTCGTGATTTGTCGCGGAACAAATGGGAGTTGATTCAAGTCCCAAGGCTTGCAGCAGTCAAGCGTGGGAAATTCAAACAGTAGAACACCATCGGATGGCTGGCAAGCTAATGGTCGCTATCTTCTTCTCATTGTGTGTCAACTGTGCTGATAATCAAACTGAAAGAGGTTTTTTAACGCCGCATCTTAAGTCAAGATGGTGAAGCGCGCAAGTTTTTTCGCTTAACCTATTTTTTACTAGATTCGCCGTGCGATTTTCTTTTTGGGAAACAAACAAAAATTAACAAACGACAATTTGATTTACGTTAATTGGAGCTTGAAGCCATAGATGTGGCTAAGAACAGCAAAAAAACACAAATTGAAAGCGCATTTTGATGCATATATTCACTGCCTCAATGAATGTATGAAAAAACGAAAGGCACATTAAAATTAAAAATTAAATAATAATTCGATCTTTAGGGAACAATAGGAAGAACATATTTAACCTCTATCATGGAATTTGCAGAAAAATGCCAAAGTTAATAACATCGAGTCCAATACGTTTTTCTTATAAAGAAAAGGAATTGTGAAGGTCGTCCCAGTATAATGAAGCCGAAGCCCCAGATAGCGGAAAGAGTTAACGAATTCCAAGGATTGGCCGCCGCAACATATAACGTCTTTAGCAGCCAATCGACCCCCTCTTCTGAATTTCATGGCCTGGGTCTTCATGGCGTTTATTTCCAGCCCTCTTGAGACAAGGAACACCTCCGCCAGAGAAGTGATGCGCTTGATAGCACCCAGGTCGTGATGAGCGACCACTCATCTGCGTACATCACAACTGTGGCCTTCTGGAACTCTTGTCGAATATAATCGACAAAATCGGCAAGCAAAAGAGTGAGGAGACGCAGCTCAATAGGTCGCCTTGCGGGGTTCCCACATTTTGCTTTACCTGCAACACTTTCTGCTCACTTTGTACCAGTAAGGTGCCCTCATCAAAGAAACTGGAAATTACGCTCAGAAGAGAGCCACCAACCCCTGCGTGTCGGAATGACTTCACCAGGATATCTCGCTCTATCTCTGACTAAAGCACATGGGTTGCATCACGCGTTTCTCGACCTCTTCGAAAGCCGAATTGCTTCGGTGAAAGGGTCTGGTCGACAACGTACTCGATGCCTTTTATAACCAATTTGCAGAAGATCTTCTTCAGCGTCCTTTCAGACGCTATACCGCGGTATAAGTTTGGGTCTCGTCTGTCATCGCCATGCTTGCCCTTAAATAAAAGAAAAAGCCTGGCGATATGCCAGGCTCCTGGCATTTGTCCCCTCTTCATGATCTCGTGGAAGAAATCACAAAGATGGTTTGCCAAAAGTGGCTCAGACTGCACCCAGTGCTCATAGTAAACTTGGTCTGGCACCGCACTCTTTCCTCTCGGAAGAGAGTGCAGAACCTGACTTACTTCTTCTACCTCTAAGGGCAGATTCATAGTATCCTGCTCCAATGTGAGATGAATAAGATGATGAAAAGGAATTGTAAAGACTTGTTGTGTAGTACTTAACAGATATATTAGGTTGGTCAGAAAGTAACTAGAATTTTAAATGTGTTTTTGAAATTCCCGTCGCACCTATGAAAGTAATGTTAGTTGACAAACAGATAATTATGTGACTGCAAAAGACCGTGCAAATAAAAAAGTTAGAGTTCGGAAAGTGATTTCATTCGCTATTCTTACTATACTAATTCTGTCGAAATGGTCAGCAAAAAAATTCCAGTCACAAGCGGCAATTTTAAGTTAAAAAAGGTACTGCTGCGGAAACTGTCTGCAACATTTGGAACGTATTCGGCGAAAACAGCATTTGAAAGACTTCGTGCTATAATTAAATCGCCAAGTTCCGCAACTTAAACCTTCTGAATGAACCCGTTTTGGAAGGCTAATTACGTCCTTCAAAGAAAAAGACACAATCTTGTGATCTTACTCAGCGAAGATCGCATCTTTGGACTACAGCCTATTCATATGTTTGCACATATGTCTACAGGATAATAAATTCACTTTACCAGACGCAGTAATAACACACTTCGAGACATTATTTGGAGATGCAGAAACCAGAATTATTTGCCATAGGAATTGAAAGCCTAGTCCAGGTATAGGGTAGGGTTGTGGCTAACAATGCAGAGTACTTTTGGAATAAAAATAATCGATTACTCGTTCGATTGTTAGATTGGTTCTAAAACCGAAACCTTCCAGTTACTTCCTGTCCTATCCAATATATATATATATAGAGAGAGAGAGAGGGAGAAAAAGAGAGAGATATTTGACGTTCTACGTTATCTAATAAACTCTGAAGGAGACGAGTATTCCAAACAAGAGTCGTCTGCTATTGTTACCGTTGAACTACGGCGAATCGCTGCCTACTGAATGTATCTCGATGCGACACACATATTATTTTGTGAGTAGACGAACAGTGAAATCTACGAGGCCCTAAGAAATTATTCTCTTTCTTTTCCTCGAAGGACTAATTGAAAGTGCGTTAGCTGCAAATATCTATGATGCCTACAGGCCTTAAACGGCTTGCGCTTGTGCCACAATGCGCTGGCTTGACTGCTTTCGTAGTGAAGGTTTTGATGTGACACATCAATGCGTTGTTTCGATCCGTTCAATCGCACCTTACTAGTTCTCGGAACGTAAAACGCGTTGATCTACAATTGCTGCACAGTCTTATTGATAGCGTCATGTTGAACTGCCTAAGCTTCTGCGCCCTTCTTCTTAAAAAGACAGATAGAATCTTTTTTTAACTTAATTACCGCAATGAGAAGTGGATCGTCTACAATAACGTGAATGGCACAAAATCAAAGTCAAAGCAAGGTGCCAGACCCAACATCGATGTGAAAGCATAAGCTAACAATATTTTTATTGGTTTCATATTGGTACGGTCAATCGCAACATAGGCACTCTTGCTAAGCATATCTGCGTAAACGCACATTTCTCCTTATCAGGACTAGCTTATAATCACCACCAAAAAAAATAGAATACTCCGACTTACTGCCATTAGGCTGCAGGCGAAACGGCATCAGTAGTTTTAAAGCCCTAATCCTATTGACTGTTCGAGATACGTGCTGCAAACAAATCTGTCAAGCCCGGCTCAAATACGCAATCGGTCACGTTTATCAGCGTAGGAAGAACGGTCTGCGCGTGTTATACGAGTAAGTCCTGTCTTGCCTTACGCGATGGCCTAAATGGCCACCCTAACATGTCTTGTGCAAAGCAATCACACGGTCTCGCCTCGTTAATGGAGAATCGCGGATCGAAGAAAACGACAGCACAGCGTAACGAGAATGGAGACGAGGCAAAAATAGCAACTGATACGCTACACTAGTGGCTGATTGCAAGCTACTCATCACGGAGGTACTGGCTCGGCTGATCAGCCACTGACTGATCCCCTAGAAAGTAAGCAAATGGACTTCCTTCCTCTCTCTTTGATAACGTTTCTTCTAAAAAATGATCTCATCCATACGAAGTCTGTATTGCGGCGATTTTCAAGTTTATGCTGCTGCTGCTCTCTCTACAACTGATCCGCTGCGTTACATTGCCTACGAAGAAGCAATTAGCTAGTCCAGTTGACACGGGTGGTTTCCAGCGTAGATTGGTCGGCCCGTGAGCCTAGCAAAAAAATGCTCTCTAATTGTGGAAAAACGACAGAAAACGAGATACGTACAGTTCCTGTTAAGTATTTCCATCTGAGGGAACAAGTGGCGGCGTTCGTCAGCCCGCCGCTTGCTCCCTCAGGCGTTTTTGCTTGTCGCTTTCTTACTTCTGTCTAACGAACCAATTGCATATTCAGTCTTTCTTCGAGTTAATGCGTCGTGACTTAAACCTGCCTTAACGTACGGAGCAGGCAAGACGTGACGGCCCGAGAGTCGCTTTGCCAGTATCGGCCGACCTGTAGTATCTTTCGACGGTTCGTAGTGTCGCCTTTTTTGCGGTGCGTTGAACTGCATATTTTTATACTCTATTTCGCTCTCTTCCAACTGCCTCTACTGGAGCAGACGACCTTTGCACAGTCGCCAAAAATCACACAACTTCAAATTAGTCTTATAGAATACAAATATAATCGAGCGAAACAAAACGTTTTCAAAGTTTAAGAACGACGGTATTGTCGTATATACAGGTAGTTCAACAGGTTCTTAAAATTAGCTTTTTGGAATTCGAATTTTGGCATTTACCGTTATTGGAAACGGCGACTTTCTGATTGCTAGCAGTCCAACTATTATGGTGATTGGCCGTTGCAATTTCGTTTGATCGCTTTTCCCGTGCAACGTATCGGCGTGATTTGGAAAAATTGAGAAAAAAGAGTTTCGAGTGGTTATCAAGCATTTTTATTTCAAAGGTTGGAATGCGACCCAAGAAAAAGTGAAAACTGAGTTGGACGAGGTGTACGGTGACTATGCGCCATGTTTTGCCACATTAATGAGTTAAAAAGAGGTCGCAGGAGCACCGAGGATAAACTACGTTCAGAACGCCCAAAAACGGCAACTGATGCGGAAAACGTGCAAAAAGTGCGGAAAATCTTTGCCGCAGATAAGCGAGTGAACATTAAGGAGATAGCGGAGGCCTTGGGGATCAGTTTGAGTAGTGTGCATTTCATTGACGAGAACTTGAAGATGAAAAAGCTCAGGGCAGAATGGGTGCCGCATTTGCTCAACCAAGGCTAAAAAGATGCGCGTGTTTCCGCTTCACAGCAAAATTTGGCCAAGATGTCGAAAAATCTGTCGGATTTTTGGCGCAGATTCGTGACCGTCGATGAAAGCTGGGTCCATCACTATACTCCCGAGACCCAAGAAGCATCTCGCCAGTGGTGTGCACCTGGTGAAAGACCTCCGAAGAGACTGCAGACAACGGCATCGGCCGGAAAGATGATGGCTACGGTTTTTTGGGACCGACGTGGAATAATTCCGGTCGACTACCTTAAAAGTGGTAAAATGATCACGGGAAAATATTATGCAAGACTGTTTGACTCTGCCTGAAGCAACTACTCATCGTGAAACGGCCCGCTTTGCAAAACAAGGTTGTCCTGTTTCACCAGGACAATGCTCCTGCGCACAAGTCGCGGCATGCATCGGCAAAACTGGCCCAACTGAGGTTCAAACTTATTGAAAAACCTTCTTATTCTCCAGACCTGGTCCCCTCTGATTATTTCCTCTTCGGACATTTGAAGAATAGTCTCGGTGGAAAGCGTTTTTCCAGCAATAAAGAGGTTAAGGCTGCTGTCAATGCCTATTTTCAGTCTAAAGACGCGGAATTCTACTCAAGAGGTACAAGTGCTCTGAAATCTCAGTGGGAAAAGTGTATTGAGTTTCTCAGGGAGTATATCGAATAAGAAAAAAATTAAAAACAAGATTTGAAAAATTCTTGGTTTTCATCTTAAGAACTTGTTGAACTAACTGTATAGTTGTAGGTTTAAAAAGCATTACATTTACATCTCTACCAGTGATAGTGAATAACACATAGGTAACTGCATATTTAATAAGTAGGCAAATAAAGAGAACAGTACGTTATTAAAAAAACGTGCGAAAACATTTATGATTATTTGCCAATGAAGAGGCGACAGGCCTTGTCGTAGACAAGAAAGCAATCTAATAGCCAAAGCTTTTTTATGGGGGGTTGCGGAATGCATGTGTGTCGCTGGCATCTTTCAGCAACTAGTGTGAGAAGATGACTTTTTTGGCCGACGCCGTCCAATCCTCTTATTCTGTGGTGGTCCGTTGTCTTGCAGGTCCTGGCCAGAAGCTGATATATTAAAGTCCCCCGCTACTAGGATTTCTTTTACGTGTTGTGTACGCTAGTACACTGTTTTAGCCCAGCCAGGAAGTACTTAAATTTAACAAGACTCGTATTTGGTTGAAGTAGCACTTATACTTGACTGCGATTCCCCTCATCTCCTCTCACCATGTGAACCCTACTTCCTTCCTCCGGTTGCTACACTAGGCTTCCGCAGGCCGCCTATCGATCACGCTGCTGCATCCAGCTTCGTGTCTACCACCCAATCGCTCTGCCTGTCTATTATGGATGGCTGGGCTGAGCTGCATCAATGACTCGTTTCACGGTCTCCTCCAGCATGTCGGTCGTCGCGCAACACCGATTCCGGTTTATTTGAAACACGCGGATTATAATAACGGGTTTGTTTCCACTCCGCCGCGATCTAGCCTTAGGTGTTACCCTCCACCAGGATAGGGGAAAATCACCGCGTTTTTTGTCATTCTTACTCTGTTTCCGTCACTCTGTGCGGTGCCGCCATTTCGGCTGTTGGTGGTCTTTTCTGCACCTGTTTCTGGCACAACTTCTTGGAACGCTCGGTTTGCACTCATTTGCTGTGCCTTTGTTCGCTTTTCTGGTCTCTTCTACCTTTCTGTGATAGGGAAGACATGTCATGCTGCGTTGCGAGTAGCAAGCACTTTAGGGGCAGTGCTGACCCAGTTTCTCACCAGAAGGGAGGAAGAGTTTCCGCATCGGTAGCAGGTCTTGGCCGCCGTCTATTTTTCTTTACATTAGGAGACAATTAAGTGGCAGAGGATAACCATACTCTAAACGATGACTTTACGGAGGGTCAGATGAGGTCGGTACGGGTGCTAGACTGGCGCCAAAGGTGACCGGTACTAAAATTCTAACCAAGGAACAAATTGCAGCAGTTCTCTTCTCAGCCGATCATGAGGCACTTGAGAACATATTTACTAAAACATTGATATAGCCCAGGATATCAAAAATAAAATGAATAGTATTGAACTTGATATTGTTGCCGCTGCTGTAACGGGTAGAGCCATGTTGCTGAATTTAACATCACTTGCGGGCATCCCCTGTTCAATAACGAACAAGCGGTCAAAGATCAACTATGAAAGTTAAAATCTGTAGCGTACATCCGTCACTCAGTAATAGATTAAATGTCAAGGACATGCAGTTTCTGAGTGTGACTAAGGCAACTTCGGTGCGGTCTAAAAAAAGTCAGAATAAGCATTATAATGCCTACAGGCAGTGCCATTTTCACATTCGTAGGTGTCAAAGTTCGTATCGGCTTCAAAGCCCACGGTGTGGTACTCTACACTGAGCCTCATTATTATTGCAGGTACTTTAGCCTAGACCACATCAGGCCGACATGACCGTGGTCGGTTCCACGTTGCCTTTGCTGAGGCTTTACAATTCATCGCCGTAAACAGACTGCACTCAAGCGCCGCTGTGCTGTTTCTGTGATGGGCCTCACAAGTCAGCCTGGGAATAGTGCCCTCATTGCATCTACCAATTGAAACAGTTCAAGAGCTCCACTGTGCATTCAGCAACACACTTCCTCCCCCACGGTGAAAGTCTGCTCACCTGTCAACGATGTCTAGACATTGGTCTATTGTTACAAACGGTATTTTTTGCGGTTGTCTGAAACGGGGTTAACGCCGCTTTACGACAAGTAGATCCGCCCTAAATGGCATCTAAAACAATAACGGGAGCCGTCCAAAATGTTCTCGTTCCATTGAAGGGCGATTTTCTTGATAAAACGGTCCTCGCCAAAACTGAAAAGATAGTACCGTCTATTATTGACACTACTGTAACAGGCTACGTGGCCAGCTTACAGTTGTTTTGCAGTCTGCCTTAACTTCAAGTTTGCTTGATCTGCGTCCGTCTAAAACTAGTCACACGTCTAAAACTAGTATATCGACCTCTCCTGCCGTCTTATGCAACATCCCACTGAAGATCTTCGCACCATCCAATGTCGGCCTTTCAATGTTGTCACAAATAACATCCGCTGGTGAGCCGTACCCCCACTCAGGAATCGCGAAAACAACGGTCCGGGTTCACCCAAGAAGGATGGACCCCATGCAAGTTCTGCTGTAAGTTCACTGGCATAGGCTTTACGTCTGTACGTTATTCTTGCGACGTCTAAACACAAGAGCATACCTAAGACGGTTATCTGTTTACCTCGGGCCATACGCAGCAATATGACGTTGGCAAATCGGATCAGCGAGGCCTGCTCAACAGCCAGTAGAGATTTATATCAAATGCTACTGCAACTTCCAACTGCGGTGTGATTTATTTAGTCTAAGAAGGAATGCGGCCGAACCCTGACGTCGGTAGCATCTGAGTACCTTAACCGATGCTAAGCGAGAAATTATTCTCAAACGCGTTCGCAAAAATTTGCCCTCGGCGATGTTTTCTCTGCTGCAAGGGTTTCACTATCCACCGACACACTAGGGCCGCTCCTCATCGTAGCGCCGCTCTTTGCCAAAACTAGGCTGGCGCTCCAGGACAAAGATCCTCTAACTCCACCAGACTTATCTCTTTCCCCGCCTTCCGTATCTGCCGATAGACTCATGAAATCACAGTTTCTGTGATAGATGTCGTTAACGCTAGAGGAGCTTTCCCAACAGCTCGAGCGGAAGATCTGACGGCCTCCGGTCGCGTCATCTGAAAAACGTATCTACAGAGACGGCGAGGAGAACTGACTGCTCCTTATATTTGTACACTTCCTTAACCTTGCTATTAATGGAAAGCTGTTCCCTGTCTTGTACGGCGCCTCGCTTATTGCCTTGCATAAAAAAGACGGTGCCATTAGACCTGATTGCCGTTGACTTTACACTGCGCCGTTTAGTCGAAAAGTCATCAGTTTGGTTGCGGAAATAGGGAAGATGCAGAAGCGGACGTCTACGCAACCAGGACATTCATTCATCGCAACTAGAGTTACCAAGACAAGATAATCGTTAGAGTAGACTTAAAAGCGCTTTTAACACGCTTAGTCAGGACTATCTGCTTAAGGCCGGTCGCATTAAGCTCATTCGCTGGTGTTACCTACTGCGGCACTTGGACACGCATCCACCTGCAACGTGCAAGCCTGTCAACCGAAACGGATGTACTTTCCTTGCTGCTTACAACCTTATGCCAAACAGGGCCTGCTTCACTCGTTAAATGACCCCCGGGGTATTCTGAACGTTCAGCTTAGGCAGTCATCTCGACTGCAGTCTTCGCTACCAGCGTTATTAGAAATATGAACATTTTTAGGGCAGTTACTGCTTCTGTCAATCTAGTTCCTCATAAACACCGAGACCCTGTCAGATATCGCTCGACCTGAGGCTTAGCTAAACTTTATCGCCCAAATAGAATAAGCTTGCCAGTACTACGAATCTTCAAGCTATTCCATTGCCGCAGCTGGGGACGATAATGGAAAATACTACACTCCGCATCGTCTCCGGTCCGCATTTGCGGTATTGAAAAATGCGGCAGAGTTTTTTGCAACGGCGATTTCACTTACTTTGCCACTAAGTGTAAGCAGACAAGTTGCTGCATAATTTAGCAAGCTACCATGATAGCCATTGGCACTCATAGTCATTGATGCAAACGAAAACCACAGGGTCAAATAGGTTGGTTATAAGCCGTAACGCTGAAATATGGGGCAAAGTGTTTCAGTAGGGGATGCAGCTTCATACATAATGATGACTCTGTGTTAATTTTTAACTGCGCGTACGTTGTGACAAGATCTAGTCAAAATTTTGATCGCCATGGATTATATAGACTTCATACCGTTGACTCTTTACGCGCCAAAAAAGGGTCGATGCCCGTGGATACTTGCTTATGGTAGTTTTCCTTTATTACTTATTTTATTTAATATTCCGTGCATTAGGACAAATATAAACGACACAAGGAATGCTTACAGTTGTCCAGAGTTCATTTAGCGGAATAAAAGCTTCAGCGAGTTGCCGCACCTGGTGGGCGGCCAACACCATCAACAGAGCTCTGCTGTAGTCATTGTATTACTTTATTATTCTATGTTGGAACTGTAAGCCTTCTAATATGGTTGCAGGATCTGTTTAGATCGTGAGGCCGTGAGCTTTACTCCACGCTATCTAATCCCCTGGGGCGGTTTAACTTGCACCCTATGGAGCTAACCTTTCGCTCGGCCCGAGATGAGCGCACGGCAGATGACGGCCTAACCTTGGCGCACCCACCCAGCTATGTCGGGGATTCCGAGTTTATCAGCTAAGGCTCGCAAAAATAGATTCTGCTTATCTAGCAGATCTAGCGCAGGTGTCGCCGGCGCAGGCCATTCAGGGCCCCGACTACGAGGCTGAGTCAAGGCTTTTGAACTCGCGAAGGATCTCGCGACTTTATACGCTAATGCCTTAAAACTAACGCTATGGGACCGTTGATCACAATGCAGCGATTCTAAAACTAGCTTCACCTTGATGCATACATATAGATTTTTAGCCAAAGCTAATATATATATATATATATATATATATATATATATATATATATAATCTAATAGAATATGACTTATTTTGCGTTGAACTTTAGTTACCGCAAGCCTACCTTAAAACGCATGTATTAGGCCGCACAACAAATACATTAGAACGGCTAGTTATAGTTAGCGTATTCACACCATCTATCATCACTCCAAAATAGAACAATTTGCACTGGGCAACCAAAGTCGTCGAAATTGGCATTGTCAATGTCAATAATTTAAAGAGAGATAAAGTTAAGATGAACAGCGATAAAAGAGTGTACCACCGACACAACTATTGAAATCGTACGGATTTAACATACAAATAGACAACAAGTATTGCTGCCTATTATGTAATCTGTAAAACATTATTAATTATTATTAAAAAATAACAACTCAGCAACGTGGCACGCGTGCAAGAACCATGCATGACAGTAGCATTTGATGATCGGCAAAGACGAAAATAAACACATTCTAGTTGCGGCTAGTCGCAAACCGAGTATTTCAGTAGCGGATACAGTGCATGATACACCAAACATTTTGCACGGTAAAATTTTGCAAAATGATACACCAAAAATATTCACGCACAGCCACACTAGCACACTGCGCGAATGCGGTACAGGTCTAATGTTCAATAGCCTGTCAGTATCTACGAGGAACTGCATTTTCCTGACCGATGGCCTAATTTGTGCCTTGATACCTTAATGCCTTCTATTCCCCAACGAGTCTAATGAGTCATTGCAAAAACAGAGCCTCACGATCCAATAAGACCGGCGTGCCGCTTGAGACTGGCGACAACGGATATAAGGCGTGCGTGTAACTAAGGATCGGCGCTAAAGGCAATTAGCCGCTTAGCTGCCCCGCGGCTAGCTTCCTCGTATAAGGCGCGAGATACGTGACTAAGTAAGTTAAACTGGCGGTGCACCCGCATCTAAAGCTTTGTCGACTCGACAGAGAGGTCCACAATCAGAGCGCGAGATGTAGAGTAGTCTGAGGTAAGGTAGGTTGGTTCTTCTTTATCCCGACTGGGTTGCTGTACCAAGTGACGGATAGTGGAAGGCTTTTGTCACCAGGGCACCAGTCAAGAGCACCAGGGCGATTCGGCGCAGACTAACATCAGCAAATTTTAAAACTCCGCCGATAGAAAGGCTCGACAGAAAATTAAAAATTGTTTGAGGACATGGGAGGAGGTACTGGAAATCATTAGGGAAGTCAGGAGAGGGTTTTTTAAGCAGGTAGTTCCTGGCTGATCCACCGTGCGCCGAAAAATTTAGAAGGTATTTTGCTGCCAGATAGTGACCGAAATGGCAGCTTCTAATTGAGACGTATTACCGATGCCTACTCGGTCTACTCGTTCACTTACACAGGATTGTAATATAAATTGATAAATAAATATACAAATTTCTAGTTCTAAAAAAAAACTCGGCAGATATGACGGAAAACGCTGGCCACCATGGCCAGGTAATATGCTTGAGCATTTGTCATGACATTTACTTCAGGTTCAGTATTTATATAAAATTGCTACTTATGCTAATGTCGGCTGCCTCCAACATATCACTCGGGAAAGGCAGTGAAAGGCATGGATATGCTTGAAGCATTGAAAAGATGTATATATATATATATATATATATACTGCTGGAGAAGTGCAGATAACTGGTGACACCAATACGCCCATACTTAAAACATGAAAGCTTGCAGATTTCCAATGCTCAAGCATATCCATCTTTTTCACTGCCTTTCTCGAATGGCATGCCGAAGGCAGCCGACAATAGCTCAAGTATATGTATATGTATATATATATATATATATATATATATACAAACAAACGACTTAAAATGTCTAGTGTTGGATTTTATTTTCATTAGATAAATACACATATACGTATGTCTTTTGGTATCAGCAGCACAAACATACGTGAGCGCCTATATGTCAGAGTCTCTCGGCCAAGTCTCGAGCAAACTTGTGCGTTATTATTCATTCATAGGGTTGACTCCCGGCACGGACGCAATGTCTCTTCCGGCTGCCGTGATCATCACGTCCGTCCACGTCACGGGCGAGTTGTGTGGCAGTGCAGGAGTCGTTCTGTGTTATTTCGAATTCGCATAAGGTGAAAATGGGCAGGTGGTGGAACAAAGCAGCTTGATGTAAGGTTTGACCTCGAACGGCATCACCCGTCCGCATCCTCTGCATCCGGGATCTTCAAACTCGCATTTCGAACATCGCAGTCTTTTGTACGTTTGCTCTTGGTCGTTGTTGTTTCGCTTTTCCGCGTCTTCTTCCGCGTCTTCTTCTGATTCCCGCACTTCGCCCTCACCCCCTTCTCGCTTCTCATCGTGGAAACTTTAAGGGTATGAAGTCCACGAAGGGGAGGGTGGTGGGGCACGACGACGACGGGGTCCTGGTCAGGGAAATGGCTCCAGATAAGGGTGGATGGATGAATAGACGCTTCGTCGATACGATCGTGGCTCGGCAGCAGTATCTGTGTCTATCTCTATCTACCACTCCGTGACGAGTGAACACAGTGAAGCGGAAAATTGACTCTCTCTTTCTCTCTCTCTCTCTCCTTTCATCTCCTCTTGCCTCTGGATGCACTTTTTTTGCTCTGCTCTCTTGTTGTGGATTTTCCCTTCTTTCCATACACATATATATATATATATATATATATATATATATATATATATATATATATACACACCCTATCGGTTCGCTCATCAATAACTATCCTTTCTGTGTCTTTTTTTATATCTGCCGATCAATCCTCTCACATATCTGTCCTGCTGTTGATCTCTTTCTGCCGTTGCCTCTTTTCGGGTGTTTCGGCGTATATATCCCCAGCTTTGAACAAGCACGCAGGCGACAATCTCCATTGGCTATTCAGAGTGCCACAAGGAATAATGCTACAAGAACATCGCGCAATACGCTCGCAACGGGCGCGTTCATACGTTGCTTACGCTTTTTTGTCGCCTATTGCTAACAGAAGACGGGCGGACACAACTTGAACATAAGGGCGGAGGCGGCCACGTATACTATCTAGACATTGATATACAACAGACATGCTCATTTTCCTAGGTTTACATATATATATATATATATATATATATATATATATATATATATATATATATATATATATATATATATATAAAGTGAAGAAACACTGGTCGTAGGAGGAGCCTGTGCAGCCGCCCTGTTATGAATATCCCTGTTTTTTTGCAAGGAATATTTCTTCTTTTAACGCATCTAGACACATGCTTTATTCGTGATTCTGCAGTTGTTCAATAATAATAATAAGGTTCGCAGCCACAAGATGAGCTAGAACCCACTTGACAGCAAAATAGTTACAGGTATAGACTCTTCGCTTTGACTACTTTGCTATGCTATATGCGCTATGAAGGTAAAGTTCGCTTAAGACTTATGTATGAAAAAAAAAAAAAATTTATATATATATATATATATATATACATATATATATATATATATATATATATATATATATATATATATACATATATATATATATATATATATACATATATATATCTATATATATATATATATATATATATATATATACATATATATATATATATATATATACAGGGCGTTTTCTAATTCATAGATTGAGGAATCGAAGAGCTTGTTTAACTAGGCATTGGGCTATTGGAATTAGAGGCGGAAATGTCTTGCTTAGGAGTGACGGGGAAATCACTATTTTTAGTTAGACCGATGTGGCTGGCTAAATATTTTGCATTTTGCAGACACGGGCGATAATATTTTCTGCAAAATTCCCTTAATGGGTATACTTATTTAAAATGTTTAAGGAATTGCTGAATTTAAATAAATTTGCTGTCCGGAGAAGACGGTCTCATAGGAAAAATGTAACGTCACAGAGCGTGCCATTGCAACAAGATAACGAGTTGTTGTCGATTGAATAACTGGACCTATCTGCTGGACCTATGTGTTTGCAACTGAACAACGGCGCTAGCTAAAAATATATATGTAATAATATGCAAAATAGTGATGAGGCATGTCATAACATTGCAGGGCCACTAGTCATTTAAAAGTCTAGCCAGTAAGCCTTTTTTTTTCTCTTGAATGCCCGTTGATATGCGGTGATGATGGTATAAGTGTCAGGAACTGGGACACACAGCCAAAGAATGCAAAAACAAGAACGCCGTCACACAGAGGTGCTACAGATGCGGCAAGGAAGGCCACGTTAAGCGATCTACCCGATGCCTTGATGCCAGGCCAACGTCCCGTTGCGTCCCCGTAACCTCCTCTAGGATACCTGCTTCCCTAACTGTAGTCTCGTTTCAAAAGTTCATCACTGCTATACAGCGCCGCAAAGAAATGATCTCGAATCGAAATGATATACTGAAGCGATACCACCATGACATGATTGAATAGCTAAAAAAAGAATGATAAAGAAATATTCGCCAAAGTACGCTTCCTTTGTGGGAAAACAAACTGAGAAGAGCACGTATGAATGTAGTAATGTAGTCATATAGCATGCAGACACTTCTGTCACTCGCTTGCAGTTGTAGACTGCCAACGCAATCTCTATGGAGGGTCTTTCTCTTAAGCAAAATATTTGCCTGACGTACTCCGCTTCGGCAGTTTAAGTTAAACCCGCATCAATTCATATTACAATCCCGTGTAAGTAAACGTGTTAAATATTTTGAAGTTTGTTTCTTTAACGGGTACCCGAACGGCGGTACGTGTACCAATGCATACGCCTTTATCGAGAAACCTACACTTATTTTAACGCTCACGTACATAGAGAAAATAATAGGACCACGATTTTTATCACGGTTAAAATTCTAAACCGTTAAACACCAATTTGCGCAATGAGTGCACCTGAGCCGGTAAACCGGCAGTTCGGCATGAGGGATTACGCAGTCGGGTACAGCCACAACGCATGCAAAATGCAAAAAAATATTTTTCCTCATTGTTAGAAAGGGCCGGCTGTTTTCGGCTTACATTCCATTAAATTTTGATCAGAACCAGATTCCATCAAGACAACATTTTGTTCAGCACTCCATGTTCATACGAGAGTTAACTCGATTCGTTCAATTATCTTTCTTTCGGCAAACGTTGTAACTGTGGCAACATCAGCAGCAGCAGCAGCAGCAGCAGCGGGTGATCGATGACACTATACGCTGTATTGCAGTTGTCGTTTTAATATGCTAATCTTAGATGTCCGCTTAATTGTTTGCTTAATCAACTTACTATACGAAACAGTTCTCGTGTAAATGTGCGAAAGCCAAGATTAAAAACTGTATGCCCATATGTCGTCAGAGGATAGCCTAGAATTAAAAGCAACCCCCCTAAAATGTGTTTTTAATTTTAGACAGTAGTTAAACGTTTAATGAAGACAGGATACAGACAGTGCTGGGCGGCCTTATCCAGTGGCATTTAATGGTGTATTTTGTGCATCTGCTTACTCAATGTGCGAGATCGTTAGATTCAATCTACACAAGTAAAGTTATGTCCTATGTCGTGCTTAGAGTTGCTCTCCTCGTAACAGCATGTTTCGATGGAGATTCTTTTGATACCGTCCTGATTACATCGCTGGTCCCCTGTACAGCGATTTAGTCTCGAAGTGGGCCAGCTCTGAACATGCCCTCGACATGTTCAGAGCTGGCTTGTGCTTGAAATATGGCCTGGTGACTGTCGCAAGACTAGCCGGGCAATGGCAGCCGTCTTCCGACAAATAGTTGTCGTGTGGATCATGGTGCTTGTCGAGGAGTGCTGACGTTTTATTGCTATGGTTAATCACGCCGACTCCACCCAAAAAGTCGTCCTCATCGCACCCTGCGTCGGCGCCCACCTGCCCGCCTGCGTCGGCCTGTGAGCTAATATTGGCAGCAACTTTGTACGTAGCAAAACAATTTGCAAACTTCATCCTCATCATCATTACCACCATAATTACCATAATAACATTAATAATGATGATAATAATATTAATAATAATCATCAATGTCATAATTGTGCCAACTGTCCTCCCATGACACGCGTAGTCGCTACACGCTATCTACTGGTTAAATTAGCAACTTTTAAGGAACGGAACATGTCTCGACTTTACGGCTTATGAGACGAAGCGCCGAAAAAACTCAATGCTCATCTTCGTGTTGCGACTGGTATGTTTCGTATATATACAGTGTCATTTATATCGTTATGTACTTACTGCGAGGTTTGGCAAAAAACATGTTTGCCGAGTTTGTTTCCAATTGAAAGAGGACGCAGAAACGTCTTGCTTAGGAGGGAGAGTAAAGTTTATTAAAATAGTTATTTAGCCTTTTTCTTTTACATAGTTATGCGAAATCTAGGTTTGCGGGAGAACCAGTCAGCGCATGAAGGAACCGATTATATCGGCGTATTCGGTAAATTCTGCACACCGGGAGATACTTCACTAGCTTGCGTAGCGAAAAGCGATTAACCAGTTGGAGGAAAGTCATAAAAAGTCGATATGTTACGTTACAGCTATTTCATGAAAAATCGTAAACTTTTCGATTACGACCAAAAATGTACGTCCAAAAGACTACTCTTAGGCAATAGCATTTAATGTCCACCATTTTCGTAATAAAGTCATGGAGCTGCGTTACGTAGTTGCCAAGTAACTAAGCTTTTTGGACATTCTGCCTATAGTCTGGCACAGTTATAGAAATGCCTCACTTCTAACGTTGGGCACAAAATCAACACTAATGATAGAGCCAGGTGTCCAGACGGTACTTTAGGGGGTCCAGCTGCTCTGGTGGAAGCAGACTTATTAACACGATGGCACGTGCGCGCCACGCAGTCATGCAGGTGTGGTCAAGATGATGATCTAATCGGATTCGCGAGCTGTTCCAAGACGAGGTTCATGAGGGCCGATTGAGCACAAGGCTCTCCTCCCACAATCTAGAAGTATCATAGTGCCACGCATTGCCAAATTCTGGTGCGGTAGGAAGAAATGAGGTTTTTAACAGATGAAAATCATATATTAGGTGTTGCCTAATGTAGTGTGTATTGGCGTTAGCAAACCTCCCATAAATTAGACCGCAGTCCAACAATATTAAGAAGAAGGGCGTTTAGCGCTAAATAGATCGAAACTTATTTTGAGAGGGAGCAATCCGAATAATTGCGAACGCACCTCCCGGTATACTGCAGGCAGCTTCAAATAGCCTGGTGGTTCTAGGCGTGGTCTCGTACAGAATTCAGCAAGTGTTATCACCAAAGAACGAGACTCTCTTAACGAGTCGTACGCGACTAATAAACATGCACCTACAATTCAGCGTCGGCCCGTCAAGATTCGAACTTAAGCTAAACTTCCAGTCAAATAAGGTTTTGTTGTGTTGTTGGTGAAATATTAGAGGCATTCAATAAACAGTGTTCACTTTAATATTCTGAAAATGTATTGGGCAATTAACACGAATATCTACTGCCAGGAGCTCTAACGAGCTAAAAAATTTACCAAAACGCATCCGCAACACGTGAACAGGGAAAGTGCCTCCTTCACCAAGGCAATGCACGACCCCAAGTAGATAACCTTAGCCTTAAAGATATACGACCTGGGCTGGGAACCTTTTAAGCAGGAATCCGAACTTTATATCCGGACCTTGTGCTATACTAGTACTTATTTAGACAGAATAAAAAATTAAGTCTTGCGGGGACGTCCGTAATGAGATACAGCACTTATTCGTCTCAGGGAACAAGCCTTTCACAAAAAGAGATAGTAAAGTGATGTTTGACCCTTGGCAAACTGTCATTGAAAGAGAGTGGGACACTCTTGATGATTTAGTCAAGACCCACACGTTTAGGCAAATTCGTGTTTCCGCTTTAGAAAATAAATTTTCCTTCAATCCAATCCGAAGCAAAGTTATAAACGTCAATTTAGAAGAGAACTCCTATATGAGAGCCTTCCTATATGCGAGGATAATTTATTTTATTTCTTTTTCATCATAGAAGAGAAAACGATTTTATTCGCTGAAAAGGAGTTACTTTGTAAGACAAAAACGGTAGATAAAGTAAGTCAATAAAATATGTTTGACAAGAAAATAGGTTGACACACGTTATGCATACAAATTGCTTATATATTCAGTGCGTGCAACTGACTGCGTTTGGTTGATGCTCAGACACCAAGCTCTAAGAACCAACATCGTAGAGTTTGGTCTAGGGTCAAAGAAATTGTGTGCTAGATTCGCTCGTTGCAACTGAAAGAACAATTACACGTTCTGGCTTGACTGAGTAGTAATGCAACTTCAGGCAGATTGTCGTTTTCTGTGCCTTCCTATAAAGTGCGACTGTACGATTTCAAGTATTTTTTTTATATATTTCATTAAATACAATTCCCGGAGTGAAGAGCAGTGCAGCAGTTTAGAAACAACAATTGATTTATATAGACGAATATACACATCTGATTCTTTTACAATAAAACATTTAAACATTGTATACATTTGGACTATATAAGATGGACTAGTTTTGCTACGTAAAGGTTCGAATCAAGCTCAGCAGACACTTGAGTACCAACGTCCCCGAGTTACACTTGATGTAGACTGACTCCGTAAATGAAAGTGAAACCAGGTCATAGTAAAAGCATGTATACTAATGCTCTCCATTTTCCTAAGTAGCAAACTATAATAAACATGATCAAAAGCACTCTTCCTGTCAAAATATTATAATATATGCAGTGAATCTAAGATTTCAAATTTACAAATATATCCCAATCCTGTGGCCTCTCGAGAACTTAAATGCTTGTTGATCGATGAGTACTGGAGCCGTGTTAAACGGTATCGAATAGCTTGTTTTGTACCAAAAAACCGTCCGTGTGCCACAATTACTTTTTTAAACGCACCATGCAATAAAGCACTGGACACAATTCTGTAATTTCTCACGTCTGTTGAAATCTGCTCCAGTCCGTGAGCCAGGCATAAGCAAACTATATAGAGAAGCCCTAAATTATATTATCTTACACCAAATATGGGCATACTCGGTTTTAAACTCTATCTTACTTGCAATGCCGGTATTAAGACGATTATTATGACAAGCAAATTATTACAATTATGTGCGTGTGAGTGTAAATACGTTACTGGCGCTTGGTCGACAGGGATCCTGCGCCGGACCGAATATATCCCGCATTATTGTTTACTTTACATGTTTATTTACTTGAGAACTAATACCTTGGACAAATTATATGCTTGCGATGTTAAGTTGCACGGATGCTCAGATACAGAGGCAAACGCAAGGTTCTTCAAACTACGATGGACAAAGTAAGTAAGTGGTGTGTTGGGAACGAGATGACTATATCTGTTCTGAAATGACAAGTCACTTGAATGCACACTCAACGGTAAGCTCAGCCCCGTTGTCGACTCGATTCGAGATCTCGTTGTCACTCACTGCCCAACTCGATTTTTACCACCACAGAAACTACAACGTAATCAGCTGAGCTTGTTTGTCGCACAGTGTTTAGGTTTCTAATATTTAAAAAAACTACATCTTAAATTTATTTACAAGAGTCTCGTTGTACACAAACTTACCCTAAATAATCCGAGTAAACAGAAGTGTCTTTGATTATTATAATAATGTAAAAAAATAAGTCTATAAAATTGGAACGTTGGTTCACTGATTGCATTGGATCTGTGAGATCCGCAAAACAAGCATTGCAATCAACAAACAGCGTTCGTAGGGAGGGTTCCTTTTAGTATTAAGGTAAATTGGACTGTTGCCTAAGGGCTTGATGCCATCGATACACAAGGCGGTCTCCGTGTTGAAGCCTGTAGTGAACTCTAAAGTCCGGGTGACAGCTGTTCAGCCAATCAAATAAAGCGCTACCATTGCTTCAGGCGGTAGCACGGAATTGGGGCTGGACTTCCCTCGGGGAGCCAGACTTCGCATTTGAAACTGCTTGTGGATTTAACACAACAAACACGATCGAAGTGTCCTGCCAAAACATTGTCGAAAAATTGGTATACTTGTAGCATATATACGTACGGATGTGGCAAAGTAGGAGGTGCGTATGTTTGACATAGTTGAATCTTACCCAGAAGCGTTCTGGAAAGTATCATGCCTTCATTGACCAAGTAGAAGATGCCAAGGCCAGAACACGCATTTACACGCGAAGCATCAAGGAGAGTGAAGGAGTAATTTTTCCTAAATGACTCCGGCTTGTTTTTCTTAGAAGCGCCTTAATCATAAACACGCGCTAATCGGTGGCGGCGTTTATTATTTGAGTTTGGTTCCGAGAAGTAAAAAACAAAGTCCGGCGATTTTCAAGAAGCCAAATTTACAGAAGCAACGAACCTACACCCAGTTCTGTGTTATAACAAATTCATACTATTTAAAGTGGTGAAGATTCCGCGAACTGCGCATGATGATCAAGCAATATCCAAGAACATTCTGTGTACGTGGTGTTGTTGATTTTGCAACAGGCGTGAAGATACCGAAGGTCACCATCGTACGGGAAGGCATTTGAAGTGAATAATAGGCTGTAACGTTAAAATAGTTCGTGACATCGTGCCCGAGAATCACCGATTCACCATCAAGACGATAGGTGAAAAGACTAAGATATCTTACGTGTCAGTTCTAACAGTATTTTATGCGTCAGAAAACTCGCAAGGAAGATCGTTATGCCAAATGTGACCGATTTAGACAGTAGACTCTCCTATAACAACAGTGAGGCAATATTATCAATTTCTTCTATTTTTATGGGAGGTTTTGGGAATATTTTGACACCGTGAGGAAGGTGTCTTAACTTTCTAGTCACCCTTCGCCGCCCTCCATCGGCTCCCCGTTTTGATCTGCGCTGCCATGGCGTTGACAACCCTATTCCCCCCGCCCTACTCTAGGTTTATCTTCAGACTTAATACGGCATCAAGTACTACGCTTTCTACCTTCCAGCCCTCTTCCAAGGCCATCGTGTGCGCCACCTTCTCCCTCAGGCCAAGATCGCGCATCGCTGGCGTGGCGGTAGCCCTGGCTTGTTGCACAGCTGCCTAACGATGGATGATGCGCTCCGCACATCTGACCCCCAAGCAAACACGTATGCCACTCCGCCTTCCAGATCCTGACCATGTATGGCTAAACTTCCTATGGCCAGAGGGCACCTGGGTGGGGTAGTACGAAAGCACCCCATCGCTGCAACCGTACCAGGCCCTGAACTCCGGTTCATGAGTTCCTTGGACTATTGCCCGTGCTTCGTCCGCTCCCAATCATGATGTTAGTTAGTCATAGTTGCATCTTTGAAGCCCGCATGGTCAAGTAGTTTATCTAGGTTCTATCGCACCCTCTTGCTTGCCAATAAATCCCAGGAAAGCATTCCAACAAGAACTGGCTTGCCATGGCTCCCTGCGTTGACTTGCAGGTGCTAAATATGTACGCATCCACCCGTGTTCGGTGTTGATCTTGTTAAAAACGCCCAGTTAGCGGAGGCGCTCTTCCACCCATGTAGGACACCTCAGAATCATGTGTTCTGAAGTATCCTTGGGTCTATCGCTGCAGTAAGTACACGTTTCCCAGCGCAAGTGTTAAGTGCCTCGGAGATCCGGCAAAGAAATACTATGTGATGCCTTGCTGCGTAAACAATAATGATCACTTTATTATTGAGGTGAAATTCCGGCTCACCAAATGAATTGATTCGCTTTTGGTGGGGGCTAATCTAAGCCCCGTTTCCAGGTCCTGAACCAAGTTAAAATCGGCTTCTATTTAAGTTTGTTACCCCCGTAACACACACATATGTGTTCAATGACTCTGCGTTTTTTTCACTACATGTTTAGTCTGAATAGTTTTCTGTTCCTCTGTACAGTATTTGCAGGCGCACATTTTTTAGTAAAGGAAATCACCACCTTAGCAATAACTTCCTAACGGAAGCCATATGCCGAACATATTGTCATAAGTGCTAGCTGGAGAATTTCTTAATGTTACGTAAATTTCCTTTATTGACCGTTTTTTCATGATCTTCAGCTAGACAAATGGAGTGCCCTATCGACGTTGTTAGGTTTTCGTTTGTGCAGCTGCATCGATGATTGTCGTTAATTCGGATACAGAGTAACTACTCCACAGGGTCTAACACAAGTACTGCATATAGTGACGACTAGTAACGAAGCTCGCTTTGCCTTCATTGCCTAAATTGTCACTAATCATACAATATGTGAGGATCTATCTAGCCGTGTATCAACGTACTTAAAAGATCCTGAATTATAAATATTTGCAACATCTACCACCAAAATATTTAGACGTATTCTACTTAATAAGATAACATTAATAAATTAATTAATTTATTAATGAAGTAACTATTGGTTATAATACGAACTGATCTACAGTAAACAGGTCATGTGATTCCAGTGATTACTCGTGTTATACCGGCCTAGGCTAGAGCGATAGATTTTGCTGACAAATGTGGTATATAACAAAACATAAAACGGCCAAGCAGTTTCCACAAGTTGCAAGTAATTTTTGTCGTTCATCGGGGCATCGCATCAAATAATGCGTGTCTGCTGGACGTTCACATCATGTTATCACGTTCGCCGTAACTGTTTGTCTTTTTTTGTTATGGTTTGGAGGTCTCGAAAACTTCGCGAAGTGACTTGTCACCATTGGAGCTTTTTAAACGCGACAACCACCAAAACGTCACGTATATCAACATAGTCCGAAAAACGAATTAACCCTTATATCTGTACGGGAAGACGCGTCACATTGTCAGCCGTGGAGAAAACGAATGTGGTTATTCTACGTTCATGTGGGTATACGAAACATCTCTTGGCCAGCACAACCTGAAACTGCCACCTGAATGTGTCTTTCGACGACGTAAAAAAACGAAGAGGTTAGTCAGCTCGAGAAGACAACGGTCAGGCGGTGTCTTAACCGTAGAAGGGGGGCGCCTTAAACTGTGAGGGGCCGCCGTGATGACTGTTTGCATCGTTACACAGCAGCATGGGTGGGCGGGGCGCGCATCTAATAGCAAAAGTCGACTCAGTCTTAGCTACTAGACAAGAGAAGGCGGCGTACCGTTTGCTCTTCTTCTAACTTCTCCCTTACCGGCGGCAGCATCAGCAGCAGCACCCGCAGGAGGATGAGGTGGAGGACGGACGAGCAGGAGAAGGCTCTGCATATATACTGGCGTGTATATATCGCATTGCATTCCACGCACGTCTTGGCTAGCCGCCGCAGAAGACCTCTACCGCTTGTAGCAGCAACATCATCACACGAGTGGTAGTCGACGGCGGGCTAAATGGCTAACTGAGTAACCGGCCGACAGAACAACCAACGGACTTCGGCCCGCGGAAGGAGGAAGAGGAGGCAGACAAGCAGTTGCCTCCCGTTGTAAGGCTGTAAGTACGATAGAAAACGAAACAGCGTTCGGGGGCTACCTGGCCGGGCCTGTTCCCCTTCGCTTGTACTCAGCGCCGACTAGGGCCCGCTATTGGGCCCGACCCGACCGCACCAGCCTATCTACCGGCCTCAACAAGACGGCCTCAGCGTAAGGCAAAACAGGCTTAGAACAGCCACACATGAAGACGTCTGTCTGCCTAAATAAGTATCTAACTCTGTACATAGCTGTGTGTGTGTGCGTTTGTATACATATGCGGTGGCTAACGGAATACACCTTCGGCAGCGGTAGGTCTGCTGTGTGGTCCTCTCTTGTGGTCGGTCCATTTATATGTATAGATTTGTAAATTAGCCTTATCAAATATATGTGGTATCTACATTCAGGATAGTGTACGATATCTATCAGTGTGAGACCTTCGAGTTATTCTGCACACACAATCGTCCATTACGAAACAGAGCATATTTAGGCATATATATATATATATATATATATATATATATATATATATATATATATATATATATATAACGTATTGCATTACACGGAAAATCAAGCATATATATATATATATATATATATATATATTGTTTATCGCTGCAACAGACTCGATTTTTTGCTACAGTCTTCTAGCAATTACTTCTGCAAACAGGTTTCGGCACAATTGCAGTGCCGCTGGAGTTGTTGCTGACGCAACACATGACAAGCTGAGGATCCTTCGAACATGTGTGCCTGAAATATTGCCCGCTTTCGTTAAAGTCTGTATAGTCAAGGCTGCTAGTGCTGGAGTTGTAGGACATTATTATATTTTTCAGGTTCTTAACTGACTCAAGACATCCGAAAGTAATCAAAAAGATGCAGCGCCACGTGTTTCTCGCGCCACCTAAGTCTTACATTTCTAGTTTGCAAGCATGCCTTCAACCAAGATAATAGTTAAAATTTGGCAAGAGAAAGGACCTATCTGCGTCTATTAGAATTCTAAATGGATATATATTGCTGAAATAATACTCTTGCTGTGAAATAGTGATCTCTACTTTTTGAGTAGCTTCAACCCTTTAGCATGCTAACTCGCTATTCACTCTGTTAGCGCACCCACTATAGAAGAAAATATTATTTTGCCAGCTCGGCGGCAACGACGTAAATAAATACGCCCTGCTGTTCAGTAGCCTTAAGATGCTGGAGGCTAGAAACAAAAACAATACGCACGAAAGTAGTGATGAGTCAAAAGCGTGTTGTGATTGTGACAGTGAGTGCCGGCAGTGTACATTTCGGCAAAATCACCACTGTCATATTATTGACACTGTCCCGCGGATAGTAGACAGGCAGACCTTCATTGTCTATGTGTGCAGTGCTTCAGGTCAGATTGATTTCTCTCACACCTTCTCTCTTTTTATCTCTCTCTCTGCATGGTCTAGTTGCCTTTTCCGTCACTCCTTTGTCGTTTTCTCACTACAGTTGACAGGCGTATTTATATGCCGCCCAGACCTATCTCATTAGGGCTTATCTATCGACTATCGAATAGCCGGCGCGTAATCAGCGTACCATTACCCCATGTCGTGGCGTCGGTCGTCCCAAAACAGTTGCAAGCGACTTACACATGCACTTACAAGCAGGGGCGGTAAACTCTTAGTGTACCTAGCAAAGAGGGGGGGGGGGGAAACGGGTAGACAGACGGACGTAGAATCGACAAGAGTGGGCGGAGAGCTGTACAATTCGTATGCGCGGCTGCCAAAGTGGGCGCGGCACCATACAACGATTCCAGGCATCTTGTTGGCTCAGCAAAAAACATGTTAAGTCACAAGGATACAACGAAATGGGCAAAAAACTCGAGCACTCGACGACAAGCATGGGCGGCAAACATGGGCAAACACGTTAGACGCCCGCGTGGGCCCTACCACTCTCTCAACTGGCGGCGACTGCGCAAAATGTTAGTTAGTGCCGTTAAGGGAGAGTGAAGTGCCAGACGAAAAGCGACGTTTGCTGGAGTTAAAGTAAGTTGAATTCTTGAACTCTTGTGTATCATTCACGCGTCGGTAGCTGACTTCATTACTGCTCTACCGTGATGCCTATACGGCATTGCGATTCGGTCAACAACACTGTCGCAAGTATCCTAAGGATATACACGACAGTGGCTGCAACGGAGATTGTCGTCCGTTAACCGCAAAGGAGCGGTTGATGGACTGGACAACCCAATTCTGCCAAGATGCCCTTGCGCCATAGTGAGGCGACATTGGCCACCGAGGTAGGGTGGATGGACCCCTGCCGGCCCCCATGATCACGCCATCACTTCGTATTTGAATTATACCAAATCCGCATTTCTATCAGTGTTTGCCATGCTTGTCGTCGTGTCCGCCGATATACGAGAACAGCAAAGAGAATCCGCCAAAAACTAATCACCGCATTTGCGTAATGACGGAGCGGTATATATATACATATAGAAATTATTGTGATGATTTTTTAATCATTTACAATACGTTTGCACACTCGGCAGTGCTCGCCTTCATATATATATATATATATATATATATACCGTATAATTGTTAGACTAACGTTGCCTCCTTACCGTGTTAAATTAACTGTACAGCGATACGCACTCCGTCGTCGAGTGCCTTCAGTCGGAGCAAGACAAATGGCACGATCCGGATGTCGGAACCGAGGGACGGCCGTGACAGAAAGCAGCAAGACGACTTAAAAGGATCACTTCTGTCACGGTGATACTCACCCGCCATAATGCCGGCGAATCGGCCCCTGCACATAGAGACGCGCACGCGCGCGAGAAAAAAACCCACTTGGCTGCTGATAACGAAAACCACTAGCCCCGACCGAGAAATAAGTTGCAAGTTAATATTTTACAACGCAGTTTACTTGGCTCTCTCGCAACCCGTGACCGGAAAATACGGATTACGGGTTATTATCGCACGAACGGGCGCCAAACTACACTACTCTAGCGGCAAGAAAGTGTTTCGTTTGTTCGTCATTAATCTTCTTTAAGGGGATGGCGTGCTGCGTCTAACGTTCCGTTCGCTCAGGAAGGCGTAACAACGGAAAGAAGGAAACGAGACAAACGCGTTTGATGTCGGTTGGGTTGATTTACCGATGTCTGGCTGCATGTTGTATCCTTACGACGCTAATCTGCTACTGTATATAGTAGTATTGAGTATCTCGTTATGATATATATGTATAGAGGTGATAAAGGGTAAAAACAATCATAAAAATAGAACATTAACTATAGGTTGACAAAGAGTGTCGGCAGTTCAAATGGCAATTTGCTATGACAAAACTAGACGCCAACAATTGTGAGCTTAGTTGTTGAAATGAATAAAACATTCAATAACATGAGGAAATAGACAAATATTGCTTCTTAAACGGCTAAACTCGCCGTTTGGTCACCGACCAATTTGGTGTGTGCGTGGCTCTATTTTACATATTTCTTAACCAGAAACTACGGAAGATTTCCGTGAGATGGCAGATACAATAACTTCTAACCAAAATAATTAGATTAGTTAATTAAAATAATCAAGATAAATATATATATATATATATATATATATATATATATATATGCACACCAAACATCGGCTATTTTTTCTATGTTTCGCACAAAATTTTTTTTTAACAAACTCTCTATCGTGGTGCGATACCCGATGAGTGGCAGAAAGGTAGGCTTTAGAAGTACAAAGCTTTAAGCTGGGGGTCCATCCAAACTGGAAGTCAGTCGGATGGAAAAGCCAATTTATTTAATCTCTCCTACAGTACAAAACTGAATAGCACTCTAAAACATTCCTTGCCACTTGAGCCTCTCTGACGTCTTGCAAGGCTCTTGGCTTGGACCTCTTGTGTACAATACATTTTAATAAGATCCTACGTTACGTATGCCCAAAAATGTACACACTTCTTGCGGATGATTTAAAAAAATGTGATGACGTGGACAGGCTACAAATGGTTAAAAGCGTTGCTTGTAGACTTGCCGTACAAATTGCTTAACAATGACAGTTAAATCAGAATTGAGTATATGTAATATAATAATATTTGGGTACTGGATAGTTCAAAAGTTTAGCGTTTACGTAAAACTCTACACGAACTTCATTGTACCTAGACGCTTGCACCGCTATGAGCTCTAAGTCAAATCTAAGGACATCATTGAACTCGATAGCTGAATGTACCAAACAATGTAATCAATCGTTCACTGGATCGGAACATGACCTTTGGGTCTCTGCGAACGTGTGCGCTATTACGCGGGGTCCAGTGTAGAGACCAGCCATTTCTGGAGGGTGTCCCGAACCGAGACCGCATTGCCCCGTTGCACAACCAGCGACAGGCGCTGTCTGAGGAAATCCCCCGCTCACTTATCTCCGCTGACTAGAATCAGCCGCTTCCGTTCAACGTTTTATAACTGATACGAGTATGCATAGGACGCTGTGTAAACTATGAGGTATCACATCAACAATGTTCGAAGATGGCAATAACAATTTGTAAAGCAAGCAACTAGAGAGCGCACTTGACGTGGTTTTAACTGATCGAACCAGGCGTTCATTTTCCACTCGTATTCCACGGATGTGTGAGAATGGTGGTATACGTTCATCAATAAAGGCGTGTTCGTATTGCGTCGTATCGGAAACAGCGTGGCTTCTAATGAAGGCAATCCACCACCTTGCACAGAGCTGGCGGCAGAGCGCCTGTTCAAAGCAAAAGATCAGAGCGCCGCCAGCAATGTGGCGTCATGTCCTGTGTTCATTAATCTTTGCACTACGCTTGAGTGCGTAGCCAGAAACCGGTGCTACATTTGACCTCGTGCCTAAATTACAAGTCTGCAATTCCAAACCAATGATACAAAATGCTGGCGCGATACGGAGAGATTGTGTTGACTTGTTTTTTTGTGACCTCGAGGCGCAATATGCCTACTTTACCGATGACCTTTTTTAGCACTCAAAATGCTGCACGTCATGCATCACGAAAAGCATGTTAAAGTACCTCAGTGCAAGAAAACATTAACCTCAGTACAGGAGATACATACTGCAAATCCGCATAGAAATTATCAGCCGACAGAAAAAGCAGTTGATTACATTACCTGCTTTTAGTTTGCAGTTTTGGTCAACAAAGCACATGTCTCACGATTGCCTTCTTTGTCATGGCTCTTGGTAAAACATTTACTTTATGTATTGTACTGGTAAGGGCGGAGCTGGACACACGGTTAAATATTTGCCGTCGATTATTATATTTATGTTTAATTCGTCATCGTGCCTGTCTAAAATGATGATAAGTCTAAAACATAGTTGTACGTAATAGCCCGACGATTCACATCGCATTTCAAAGCAAATTGATGTATATAATTAATTTTGAAAAATTGCTTTGAACCACTCGAAGTCGTTCACGGTCCTGCCTGAGACCAGGGTTGAATGAAAGGCAGTAAATACACATTAACGATTTTAGTATACAACTACGAACCCTTAATTATGAATCTACGTAGTAACAAATTTGCGCACCTGGAAGCACTCTCAACAACTTTCGTTATATGTTCGGAACACTTCCGATTTAAACAGGCATTCACTTCAAGATCGCGAAGAGAAGACGCGCTCTACAAAAACTTCTACAAAAAAGTGTAGACATTCCTTGCTTTCAATTTGCGTGACCAATGTAATACCACACCTTTCTCAACAGAGACCTGGAGACTCAGACTGGGCGCCCAATCGAAGAAAACATTTGCACTTTTCGAAAACTTATCATTCACTTTATTATGAAAAGTCTGTTCACATAAGAAGGTCGTAGTGCAGTTGATGGGCGTAGAACCAACGCCGCAGTAAGGAAGGACGTCAATCAGGTTTGACGGATACATATTCGAAAGCCGATTTGATATCGTGATATAACATAGCATAAAATCACTCTTATTGTTGTTATTACTCTTATTGTTATAGGAACGTGTCTTGGACGCCTCCCACTAACTTTCTGTATTTAGACAGATAAGGCTTTCACACAGGAGAGCAATATGTGTATATGAGAAGAACAAAAGCTTTCCAAAGGCAAATGTACACACCAGGAGTCGTTAAAATGAAACAGCGGAATATAGTATTTATAACGCGCAGCGATGCCTCTACAACCTTGGTAATGTGAAAGCAAAAATAAAGATCAGGCGTAAAATATATGCTTAGGTCCCGCGTATAAGAGAGCGTTGGTAAAATGCAGTGGTTAATTTTACAGTCAAAGTCAAGTGCACCATTTTTCAATACAACGCATTTGGAGGGTGAGAGAACCATGTTATTTTTAGAACACCACCGAGCAATATTGTCGACAGCTGACTGCAAAACAGCATGGGAGTCGCTAGAGCAAACAGGAAATTAAAGTTTTAAGTCATCTGCATATTCAAGATATTTAACATCCAGTGGCAGGTACTTCTTTATGTCCAAAACAAAAATTGTGTATAGAAGGGGGATAAACATCCCCCTTGGTGCACACCAGATAATGCAGGATATGGTCGTCTAAGTCTGTCACCAACCTTTACTCGAAAGTGACGGCTGCTCAAAAGTGCCTTTACCCATTGCACTACCTGGGGAGGGTACAGTTTTCACAGTACCCTCCCCTTGACCGTGCTGCCTACCCAAGGATCCCAGGGCTCAAGAGAAGCAACTTCGGGAAAGAATTTGCACGACTTATACGAGGCATCGAAACGTTTCAAGCCGAGAATAGCGCTGGGCCCTGACGGCTCTTTGTTTCTGTAGCCAAGCTATTAATGAAGGAATATGGAAAAGCAGTCGCCGCCACGGCGACGGAGTAGTTCCGTCTGGGCTTAATCCCTAATGAATGAAAGGCCGCTGATCTCGTTCTAATGCCAAAGGGCTCTATCTCCTACAGCCCAATCTGCTTGCTCGGCTCCGTGGCCAAAGGTTTTGAGTACTTCGTGGAGACACGTCACTTTACGGAGGACAAGCCAAGGTACGATTTTTTTAGGCAGCCCGGAAAGAATTACCCCGCACTTCACTTGCGCTTCAAAACCGTAAACGTCAACATGCCAGGTCCTGACGAGTCACGGGGATCTCTAGTCCTATCTGCTCGGAGGATCGGAGAAGCACCCAGCCATGCGTGCATCCGCAGCGGCGATGAATTCAAGGATTCCCCAAACCGTAAGATTGTGAGAAGTCCTACAATGAGCGGGAATCGAGTGTTGTAGCACTACTTGTAGCAGTTTAACAGAGATACAGTCTAAAACGGTGTGTGCAATTTTTCTGCTTGGTGGTGCACCCGACGTGCGCATGGAAACGCGACGAACACCTGACTCGATAATGTACAATGTATAAAAAGCGGTGTTTACATAACATCGCGCCTATTGGGCGTACGCATCTTAAACAATGACACTGTGGGCGCCAACGGTAGGTGCGAGTATTGCGACGAGTTTGCAATTACTGTAATTGCCTGCGTTTAAGGCAATTTGCCAGATAGCTTGTGACAGCAGATAGCACACTGGTCTTTTGTTTAACGAAGGAATTTTCATTAGCATTTGAGACCTGCTTGGTCAGCATGCATTGTCTGTCGTGCAAACAATTTATCTTCTCCTCGCCCTCCTTTGTTGCATCACGCTAATGCACTAATTAAATAGTAGAAGTTACTGGGCAGAATCACTACGTGCTAGAATCGGATATGCCTCTACTTACGAGGGTCTCCGTAAGTCGAGACATGTCCCTAGCAAGTGTATGCGTGCCATCCTTAAATATTGCAAAATTAAACAATTTTAACTTACCCATGTTACTATTTGCTCGCCCCTGCCTTCACCATTCACACGAGGCACGATAAAGCGATGACATGAAGGTGGCCGGTCTGGCGATCGGCAAGGGTGTCGGCAATCCAACCACAAAACCCAATTGTGCCAAGTTTGTGCTGCAAATCAGGACTTTCAGCCATATTCAGACCATGCAAATCCTCCACGAGAGTGCCATTTTCAATGCATCAGAAATGAAAATTACGCTAAAGCGTCGCAACGTAGATTTGTCATCTTACTTGACGCGAATTCCTCACCTGTACACGAAATGTTTGAGGAGGGCATCTTGGCCATATACCCGTTTCGAACCTGAACAAAATTGTGTGCGGGTAGCTTAATTAAGAGCGAAATAATGGGTTCCGTCGAGCTCTGGATTTTGGCCTAATCAAGCACTATGGGGTCACCCAGTTTCTCGCAAAAAGGTAAGCTAGATGCCGAACATTATTATGGCTAAGGTTCTCATGATGAACAATAAATATGACTTTGATATCAGAGTGCCAATAAGTGCAATACAAGCAATATCATCTCAGAGTATTATAACTTTTCAGCCACCATTTACGCTTAACCTATCGTTCTTGTTTTAGCCTTACAATATTATAATAGCAAGAGCAAAAAAATAGCCACGTGTAGCGTAGTTTATATTATTGGGAACCACATAAGCAAGCATTTTTGACGACTTACCAGAATCAACGTAATGGGCTGGCCGCTAAGAGTTTAACCGTAACACAAAACATATACGTTTTACGTTTTGTAAATGTAAACTTTGTAAAATTTGTAAAAATTAAAAAATAATAATTAATGAGCATTTTCTCAGAAATAATGGGAGATGGTTACGTTATTTAGGAGTGACAACAAATTTTCAAAAGTTTGGTATACCGATGTGTCTGCCCGAACATTACTTTGCAAAATGTGTGATTCCAAGAGAACAAGCTATGTAGAAAATCCAGCTTTTCCTACAAAATATTCAACATTGGCTAACGAAAAACAAATAGTTGTATGGATAACATTATGCACCCATGTCATTTTGTACCTTTTACGTTCGATACACAAGCATTTTTACATTATTCTCACTGAATATGCCGCCGGATACAGAGGTACGCTAGCCGCTTATGCCGCTCCCTTGTTATCATGGGGATCAATATGGAAACCGTATGGGAATCCGGCATCCGATAAGGGGCAGGGAAAAACGGCTTATGGTAATCATATCACAAATCGGGCCACCATCGATTTGGTAGCAAACATTCATCCCATACATTCGCGAAGAAGAGATCCCGGCATAAATGCGGGCGGATCATATGCGCGATCGCGTTAGTCCACCCATCATAACATATATTCATATTTGTTCACTCAGGTTGAGTAGCAATTAAACTACAATACAGCACACTAACACCTCTAACGAATATATATATACCAATCATAATGGTGTACATTAAAGATGCCCTCACACGAAGCTGACGTGTGTAAAAAGCACACATGCGTCCCCTTCCGCTAGCCAAAGATGGTCTTCGTATTCAGGAAAACAATTATAGCCAATACCTCAAAATAATTACCCTACGACCACTCACAGCGCTCTAAAACTAACATATTCGGGCGTAAATGCGCATTTCATGACGATTATTTTGGTACCAAACTTATGGCAACGCGAGCTGTGGTTGCGGAGTAATTACGATTTTTTGACGGGATGTCCAGATTAAGTGCATGCATAAATGACTGAGTGGCGATGTTCACTACCGCCGACGTGTCTCACGACAGCCGCAGCGCGTCGCCTCACGGTCATTTCTGGATGCACTTAATCTGGACATCCCGCCGAAGAATCGTAATTGCTTCGCAACCACAGCTCGCGTTGCCATAAGTTTGATACCAAAATGATCGTCATGAAATGCGCATTTGCCCGGATATGTTAGTTTTGAGCGCTGTGAGTGGTCGTAGTGTAATTATGTTGAGTTATTTGGCTTGAAGGCTAATAAACTACTTCTTTTTTTGCGAATTCTCTTCTAAGCGACTATGTCGCATTTTCTGACCGTTCATATGTATTTTTCAGAGGAAGCAGCATTTTCTCACGAAGACGACGGTGTGCTTAGTTTCTGTATAGGATGACTGGTTGCCTCGCAACAGCACACTTTATGCTCCTATGTCGGGCAAAAACACCAGTGTCACAAACTGTAGTAATTTCACTCTCACTCCGAAACAAGACATTTCACAGACCATGTCCTATTGGAAAAAATATTTGCTTTAACAAGTTCTACAAGTCCTTATATCGATTATAAAAAAATGTTACACCCTGAATATATATATATATATATATATATATATATAGAAATCCGTTAAAATATTCGCATTTTCCCTCTAGGCCAATCGAGTTTACTTTGCGTATGCGTTTCGCTTTTATTTGTGCTTGTCTCTATTGCCACTCTCAAATTGGTGTCAGCGTTAAGTACTGCCACGTTTGCGACTGTTTCGACAGTTGCTGGTCTGTAGTGGCTAGTTTTTTCGGTGGCGTGGTGGCATGCGTCTGCGCCTCGCGACCGGAGGAGACACATAGGTGCGCGGGTTCGAGCCCCACCGTTGCACATTTGTATTTATGGGGGTCCGTCTATGAAGCAATGCGAAAAGTAGTCCCATGGACGTTAAATCCTGGCTGAGAGTCAGCCCCGAAAGAAGTGGCTAGTTTGACTTCGCTTTCTCCGCCCCTTCCTGTCGAGCGCGTTTATCGAGACCGCGGACCATGGTGACGCCGAGAGGCTAGCTCACGCCGACCGCATGATTTAGTACGATCGTCGCAATCGCCAGTGTGACCCTGTGGCATACGTCCGCCAGGTGGAAAAATTCACCGAGGTGATAACCGAACGGCGAGAGAGAGAATGAGGCTCGAAGTGCTCGTCGATAAACCCGAGGCCGCCTATGACATGATAAATCGCCTCATTAACGGCAAACAGTTCGACTGAGGTAGCAGCTGTCGGAGGATAAATCACACACGTGTACATTAATGGCTGCCCGCGTCTTCGTCATGAGGCTGAATCGAGGCGGGCGGGCGGGCTATGGGGTCATCCTCTATGCAATGAACGTTATCGCGCTGCAATCTATGTATATACGCCACTGTCAGTTACCACCATGTATGCCACGGCTATGGGTGCTTGCAATCATGTACATATAAGACTGTAAAGTGCACTGTACCACACACCTTGTTATGCGATAACAAGTGCCTTTATAAATAGGTGTACTTATATGGTATACTGCACCGCATGCACGTTATATTCTATCTCGTATGTCGGACAAAGCAAAGCGGCTGTCTTGTTCCCAAAAATGATTCCTCAATAACTTTACATATCTAAACAAGAACAGTTTGCTTCTCCATCGAGATGGGAGTTCCGTTACTGACCGTAAATCCAACAAGCCCTTTATTATGCGTAAGCGCATTAACAGAGAACGTTGTATTGTAAAAAAAATTGTCTCTCTGATTTAGCGTATGAGCGTCATTGAGCGTATGAAAAGACTGATTTATAATATATGTAATTATGATGTGCTCACCCCAATCTTAACCTTAATATAACGTCTTCATAACTTCTAGTTAGTACGCCGCTGCACAGGTGTGCTTGGGATCCTTTCAGATGTATCTGGCTTTAAGGAACAGCGGAGAAAGTAATCGCCATTTTTTAAGAAATTATTATTTTCGAATTTTGACGATAGAGCAATGTTGCTGGTTTCAAAAGTCGTACCGCGAGGTTGCCTGTGGTTTCGGACTGCAAGCCGTGGTCATGCTCTGTGAAAAGCATCCCTCGTTATGATTCTAGTTTCCATAGAAAATGCAATCAATTCTTGTATGTTTTATCGTGGCGACGCACGTATTTACAAGGGCGTCTTTCTTTAAAACGTAAATGCATGGCCACTGCCAAGGAAGCTCGCCCGCTTCGAGATCGAGCCTTGGATAAAGTGTCGGCGTCTGTTTTGGTATATGCCGACCTATTACACCGTAACCCTTTTTGATTAGTAAACGCTGGTTCATGACATTTACTTCGCGTGCTGTTCATGTAGTGCGACACGCTCTGAGACAATTGTATTTATGTGAAGATAACGACGTCTTCATGTTACGTTGTTTTTAGTGCGGTATGTCACGCAGGGTAATCCAAGGCAACCTAGATCCCCATAAACAAATAGCTAAGGGATTAGGGAATCTTGCAGGGTTGCTGGGCTAACGTACATAAGTAGCTTAAATGCATGTAATTGTTGTTGTTGCTGTTGTTGTTGTTGGTGACGCATGAGGGGCTGAGGAGTCGACAATAGTGCCGGTCCACGGATAAGCCTACCAATGGTAGACGGTTAGTTTGTCGTTGTCCGGCCTGTAACAATCTGTGTTTTGCAGGTCCACAGTTTTCTAAACCGTGGGGCTGGTAAGTTGACCTTTACATGCATTCCTGCAAAGGTATATACATAGTGTAAGCGTACGAAGCCGTACATGATTCCACCTGCGCCACCTTTTTTCCGAGATTTCCTATGTGTTTCTCTCTCGGTTGGACAACTCTGATCTCTAAGGCACATGTAGCAGGGTAGGGAACTACATGCTGTTCAGCGGGGTACACATCTGCAGCTACGTTTCAATCAGTCAGTTGGACATTTGCTTTACTTCGCTGGTAGTGTGTAGTAGTAAACAAGCCATTTACCTTTCAAAAGCGCGCCGACGCGATGTTGTTATCGAGCTATGAAATGAGCGGACGCTGACTAATGGTCAGACATTAGAGAATCTTGCGGTTAATGCAAAAGCATTCCACCTATGCAGAAAGCTCAGAAATGCTGAAAAGAACGAATTTCCGGTCGGCAACATTATCGCTGGTCCAGCGTCACTAACGCAAATGGAAGGCTGAGCCATGTGCGCAGAATTTGCGAACAGCTGACACTATTGAGCTGAGTCAAAGCTAGCTGTTGCAAATTCGGGATTGTCAAAAGCCCGTTGAAATGTTGGCTCTAGAGCTTATACATAATGAAAGAATTAGCGTAATGGTTTCTGTGTTTGCCGTATACATTTGTTTGGTGTAACAGGTAAACCTTGAATCGAGTAAACTTCATTTTTGGAGACGTACTTGTAGCACTTTGATAATAAAAAAAATCCTTTCAAGGCTGACTCTCAGCCAAGATTTAACGTCCATGGGACTGCTTTTCGCGTTGCTTCATAGACGGGCCCCCATAAATACAAATGTGCAACGGTGGGGCTCGAACCCGCGCACCTATGTGTCTCCTCCGGTCGCGAGGCGCAGACGCATGCAACCACGCCACCGGGCTCGGCAGCACTTTGATATAAGGTAAAGCCCCAAAAATGAAGCCAATTTTTATATTTTTTTTTCTATATCAAACTAATGTCCCCCCTCAACACTGTTGAGAGAAGGCAGTGTTAGCGTGACTGTGAGACGTAACGCGAGACCAATGATGGCCGGACCACTGTCTTCTCTAGCAAAACAAGCTTATACGTATCTATGTATGTAGATTGCAAATGACTGCTGAAGGATAGACGCAGTGGGCAGGCATGCTATGTTATGTCGACTTTCGTTAGGCCTTCGTACAATGGCACCCCATATTCAGTAATGCAAAAGATGCAATGATGGCCGGACCATTTTCTTCACTCGAAACAACCTTATTATGCATATCTAGATTGCAAATGACCGCTGAAGAATGGAGGCAGTGAGCAGGCATGCCCTGTTCCGTCGAGCTTTGTTGGACCCTAGTACAATGGCACCCCGCATATAGTAATGCAGATAGTTTAGGTCTAAACGGCTAGGCGTCTACGAGTGTGTGTTGACCCAAAACATGCTCATATGCTCCGCCGGCCGGTCTTGCACTAAACAGCGGTGCTATGAGCAAGTGCGTCTCTCTGCTAGAACACGTGCATCATCAAATCATTTGACACAGAATATTCGCGTTTGTACTACAATTTGCAGAACCAACAAACAAACTTCCTGTGCCACTGTTTGACCTCCTTGGTGAAAAAGTATGGTGCTATCTCGTCACCCTCACTAGGTACCACACTTAAGACTACGCATATGAGAATTTTCCCACTATAGGGGCATTGTCTGGTTCGTGGACAAACCAACGATCATTTCGCCGGTTGATTTTTGTGTGATGAATATCTACTTGCCACAGAAGAATCGAACACGAATCGAACACGACATGCTGCTTTATGATCGAGGAAACTCAGGAGCAAGCACCCGACATTAGACAAGCCTGTTCGCTTAGTTATCGGTCTCAGAGAGATTCTGTCTGACGCTTGTACTATAGGACTGATGCCATAGGCCACCGTGAACAATTTGGCTACTGCGTCGCAATGAAAAATTAGTTTTAGAACTTAAAGCGGGCATCAAAGTGTGAGGATCGTCGAAGATGTACTTTTGCAGTACCTTACCTAGTTCTGGCGTCCTCACACAGCGTACTCGATTGGGGAGCTTTTGCTCTCTTGCGTAGAATCCCTGTTCTGCTACTTCTGCAGCCGCGCACTTGGCCGCATTTTGTAAATTCTAGGGGACAAATGTTTTTTATCAAAAGGTTAATATTGAATGTCGGAATTATTGATATAATGGAGCATAACAAACCGATGACAAAATCACTCTACATGTGCTTGTATTTTAAATTAAAAAAAAACAATTAATTAACATCAACCCACATATAGCACTAAACGTACAAGGGCGTATACTTATTTATTTACTGATTTTAGAGATTTTAACCTCTTTTAGTATTTAGTGGTCCGTTTAGACGAATGTTCCTCTGTTATGCATAGTATAAACATAATCGCGTCGTTTTTCTAAAAAGTTTCAAACTCACTTACCAACACATTTAGTTGCCTGTTAACATTGAACATGAGTGCATTTTTGAGGTTGCTGAAAGATCATCTTTTGGAACGCGTAGTCTATGAAAAGTGCTCTTATTTCTAGGTAGTTAGCAGTTCTGCTCATGACAATTAGCGGGTAACTCTATGAGTTCTCCAACGGATTGGCAAAATCGATTAGTAACGTATTCGGCAACGCATGCACACCATAAGCCGCTTATCACCCTATCCTTGGTCTGGTTTTCTGGCATTGCGTCGCACGTGAAGTCGTCCAGCTTCGGTGGTGCTGCTGCTGCGACAGAGAATGCCATACATCCGGATGCCGCAACGGTACTTGCGTTTGTACCCTAAGTAACGACACCGTCATTTTAGTCACCGCTAGAATGGTCCAGCGACATGTCGAATATGCCCGCTGCCATGTCAAAGTGCCCGTTCGCGCAGGCCGAAGCAGAGTTCCGCATGTTCAACAGCTGGCTACGCGACACTGACCGTTATCGATCTGGTTTGTGAAAACCACTCTTTCATGAATGGAGTTTGACGATACCACGCTGCTCTATCTGGCGCTGTCCTTCGCTCCCCCGACTCATCGTTATCACCCTCGTCTAACATATATATATATATATATATATATATATAGGCTCGCCTTCGAGCTGTTGCTGCTAAAGGATCTGGAGCCTGGCTTCATGCACTTCCAAGTGCCCCACTGGGCACCCTCCTGGACGACGAAACAACCCGAATCGGGGTGGGTCTTCGTCTCGGATGTGACCTAGTCTCCCCTCATCAGTGTAAATGTGGCCACCCCGTAGACGAATTAGCCCATCACGGGTTATCGTGCATCATGAGTGCGGGACGGCGGGCCAGGCATGCCGGTATTAACGACACCTTCGGCCGAGCGCTTCGGTCAAGTGGTTTCCCTTGCATTCTAGAGCCTCAGGGCCTCTCCGTCGACGATGGCAAGCGCCCGGATGGGATGACTCTTACTCCCTTCAGTAGGGGCAGGATGCTTGTCTGGGATGCCACTGTCACCGACTCATTAGCACCTTCAATGGTCGGTGGCGGGGCGATCTCGGCAGGCCACGCCGGTAATCTAGCCGAAACGAGAAAGCTCGCAAAGTACGCATCAATAGGTTATCCACATGAGTTTCAACCGCTGGCCTTCGAGACTCTGGGCGGCCCGGGAAGCCTCACTCGCAAACTTCTCCACAGAGTCGGCACGCAGCTGAACCTCGCAACCGGAGACAAGAGATCTGCGGCTTTCTTGAGACAGCGCCTCGACCTCGAAGTCCAACGCGGGAACGCGGCGTCCGTCCGCGGCACGCTGCTGAAGTGGTCCCACCCCACTCTATATGAGATAGAGTAACATTCCCAGTGCACACGTTCTCGGAAGACAATTGTCGCTCCATTTGTATATATATATATATATATATATATATATATATATATATATATATATATATATTTATATATATATATATATATATATATATATATATAAATATAAACATATATATATTTAATTTTTTTGACCAGACAGCTGCTCCGCAAAGTCGGCACTTTGTTAGATCAGTCAACCGGTGATAACAGATCGTCGTCCTTTTTTAAACAACGTCTGAATCTCGACATACAACGTGGAAACGCGGCCTCCGTTCGGGCCACATTTCTGAAGTGGTCTCGGCCTAGCCTAGACGAGGCGGACACGTGATAGTCACAATACATACACCCGCTAGACACACTGGCTTAGCTAATCTCTTGTAATATGTGTCCCACAAACATAATGTAATATACGAAAAATAAATATGACTTCATGTGTATATACATGTATACATGCATATACTTGCCTGTCTTTCTTTGCCCGTGTTTTCTTCACTCTCAAAGCAGCTCACTCATCGTTATCGGCCTAGAGGGATAAAGCAAGCAATGGAGCTGGACTGAGGACGAAGACCAGCGGCCAGCGTGCAGCAAACCTCGTTCCCTTCACACGTGCGCTTCATCGTGTGAAGCACACTTAGCTGCTTGGTCCCTGAGCTGTGGGGCAGGCTTGCCTTCAGACGCCGGATGATGATGAGGATAAGGATGCCTCGAACGAACCTATTATGGCGTCCCGCCAGCATTGCTAACAATGGCTACTGAATGATAGGGCACCGAAGAAGAAGATTCGTCATTTCGAAAGTGCTGCTATTTTTAGCCAGCCCGTGCAAATGTCACGCCCGCTCCAGCTGCCCTGTTTTTGTTTTTGCTTGTTTTCTTCTGTTTCTTGTACTCGTTGGGGCTCGCTGTCTTGGACCCCTACCGCGCACAGGCGAAAGGCCACCGACAGGCAAAAGGCCGTACAGAAGGCTACAGGCGGAAGCCCCCCCCCCCAGATAATTGTTGCTATCTAGACTAACCAGCGTCTTAGTCATGACGGAAGCTCTCGTAGCAGTAGTAGCAGGGTTCTACAATGGCAACAATAAATAGCAGACGCCATCATACCGATAAGACGGTACACGAGAGATGCAAATGGATTACGCGCCACTTGCGAACGCATATATATATATATATATATTTATGGGCACGGTTGGTTTCATCGCCCCTTCATGTCTGCCGCGTGCCGATTTAGTCATTCACTCAGACATGCATCGACCGAGAGAGAGAGAGAGATAAGCGATTAGATGGTGGCAAATTTGTGCAGCTAGCGAATGGCAACCTACTATTGCTTGTTGCTGCGTGACGCCAATGTCTTGCTAACGAGGATAGGCTGTTTGCTTGGAGATCACTGTTTTAGCTGATCGATGGGTGCAGGGTGTGGAATCCCAGATGTATTCTCTGCTAAGCACATCATAGGAAACTATCAAGTGAGTGGCGCTAGACCGCGCACTATGTCGCGGCGTGGCACTTAGACAGTCGCACTCATGTAAAAGGTGCCTTTCATCATCAACAGTAGACCAGCGTAGGTTTAAACTTGGCTGTTGTTAGCTACGTTATTTGTCGTTGGATCTACTAGATAGACCTTGACCTGCTACTACATGTCTCTGCCGGGGAATGCCCTATAAGACTAGTACGGCAACGTTAGAGTCTGGCTTAGAGCCTGGCTTTAGTCGCTGTCCAGCCGAACACTAAAAACTAGTGGGTTTGAAATTCACGCCAAAAACTTTAGAAAGGTGAGACAGGGATTAAGGTCGGCTGGTTTCAGCGGGAAAATCTTCATAGGGTCGTAGAAACACAAGCGACAGATACAACGCAATTCGAAATGGTGACTTGGAACAAACGTAACTCGCATAACTACCTTAAGCTTTAAGAGCAAATTTACTCGATTACGAAGACGGCATATGTGCATAATCGCGACGACGATGACGGGCATCAGCATTTGTGTGTTGAATGCGCTTCGTTGAAAATGCTCTACCGCTTATTGAGCAGACCAGAAGTTGGCAGAGAGTTAAGTTAGCAGAGATTAAGTTCGCTAAGGACTTTTGTTAAACTTGAGTGTGGGGCCGCTAGATATAGACGTTACCAACAAGTGTAATTTCACTGCCTTCGTTAATCCAGCCAGTATACTGACGTTAACGTATATAAAATCAACTAAATTACTGAATTAACTCATTCCATACGCGTCTGAATGCATGGAATAGCTCCTGGTGAACTCAAGTTGTTTTGCCGTTTAACGCAATATGATCTTGTGATCTATTCGTTTTCGCCGTTGATGACGTTAAACACTATTTCAAAGCATTACCCGCAGGAAGCTTTCCTATCGACCACTTGTTCCTCTCTGAGTCATTCAAGCTGTTTTTGAGAGATCCTATAATGATGATAATAATCCTGATATGTGAGGTGCTCTATTGCATGCTCCATCTTAGAGAAAAAATCCATATGTGGCGCTTATATGGAGTTTTCTTGTACAAAACAGGCTGCTCGATTTTGCTCAACACGGCTTTATTGCTCATCGATCAACGTGTTCGCAACATATCAAGATGTCCAAGTATTCGGCTATGTTCAATGAAATTCATGATTCTCGTTTCATTGCGCATATTTTGACCATAAAAGCACTTTGTCGATTATATTTCGCTACCTAGCATGTTAGAGAGTATTGGCATACTTTTGCCACGGTGAACTGGTTTCGCTCTTATCTACGGAACTGGTATCTTACGTGAGGGTAGACTGTGATCCGAGTTACCCGTTCCCTACCCTATCGGGGCTACCCCAAGCTGACTGTGCATCTCCTTTGTTAAATGTACTGTTTGCACTTTATATTGGTCTATATGAACCATCTGATGCGAAATACCTTGAGTACACGAATAATCTCAAATTGTACTGCAAATAAAAAAAAAAACTAGGTTGTCACACAAAACGTCTACAAGCTATGAATAGTGTTGAGCGCTGGTTTGCGGGAAACTGCAGGATGCTGTTATCTACGCAGAAATCTATGCGTTGTCTAAAGCATAGACATTTAGATTATGATTATGTAATTGATGGTGTCACGCTGTTTACATGAATTGTAACTCGGGACCTTGGTGTTCAAGTCTTCCTGCTGCGCTCGATTTCGTCGTTATGTAACACAATTAGTCAAATATTCTCTAGTCCTAAATAACACATTATTTAGTTTGTTGTAGTTGTATATTATTATTTGTTTGTAAAAAAAGACACATATATATATATATATATATATATATATATATATCGGTTGTAGTTCCTAAGCTACTATACTACTTTTCAGTGTGAGAACCGTGTTTCATGAGATATACAAACTAACTTGAAAACGTGCAGTCGCATTTTATAAGAATGCTTCTACCTTCAGTGGAATCACTTTATCTACCGTTTTGTGCACATAATACAATACACATTTTGGTTTATTCACGGAACTTTCTGACACTATTTTCACAATGTTGATGCTCTCGTAATAATATTAAGTAAAACAAGTTTCTCACACAAAACGACAAAATGGAAGCGTTTTATATTATATGCACTTGAAGGCATTTTATATGCCAGTAGATTTTAAACTTAGTGTTGTGCTTTTGGAAAGCATGTACCTAGAATCTGTTCAGCGGCAGTCACTAGGCTTTTTGTCGCACAGACTCAACGTGGTTCAAAATAAATTTGTCTGTCCGTATCCACTCTCGGCATCTATGCATTAAATGTCGCGCCGGAATAAGACTCACTGATCATGACACAAGTCGGGCGCTTAAGTTGCGGATAACGTCCACCAAACTGTTCCGTAGAATATACAATTGAAATTTTTCATTAATAATTGGAAGCATGACAACTCACAATGCAATATGTTTTATGTACACATGAGATAACGCATTTTTTATTGTAATGACGTGCTTTTGATTGTAATGACGTGCTTTTGATTGTAATGACGTCACGTTTTCGCAATATTTGCACATGCGTTTTTCTTGACGTCGTGATATTCGTTTTTCAAACAAATATAGAGATGATAACTTTGCAATACTCTTTGTGTCTATTTCTTTGTGCCGTCTAATTTCCTGGATTTTCGGTATAATTTCAAGGCGAGTGTGAGAAATGCGATTTTGTGTAGTGCAAAGTATTCGACTAAGGCTCGTTCCCGGGCGAGTTCAAGTTTCGAGGTATCTGCTGAACGAGGCTCACGGTCACCAAAAGAGAGCTATGCGAATTGGCTTACAAGCTCGCTCAAAGCGTGTTTCAGCAGTCTTTAACCAGTGATCTGTGACAGCGTACAAACCGGCCCGACTTAGAAAATAAGCCTCAAATACTTTCTGGGCTGACTCTCAGCCAAGATTTAACGCCCATGGGCTGCTGCTTTTCGCATTGCTTCATAGACGAACTCCCACAAATACAAAAGTGCAACCGTGGAGCTCGAACTCGCGAAACTATATGTCTCCTCCAGTCGCGAGGTGCAGACGAATACGCCACGGCACCGGTCTCGACTAGAAAATAAGCTTAGGACGTTTGTTTTTTAGAGCCGTAGCTGATTGTAAAGCCGTTTGCGTGACACCAGTGTGTCCAACCTCTTTCGGACAGAATTGAACGTGGTTGCGTGATTTGGCCAGAACCACTAAGACATCAGTGGAAGTACGTGTGGTGGATTCAAGTCTCCAACAACTTCTGCCAACTCAACGCTACCTGAGACTGAATAGAATTATGGCCTTGCCGAATCTTTTTGGGCAACGCCAATATTTTGCCAATAATCTAACCACTACAACGTATTTTAAGAATTTATGTACGATATTCGATACTAGTGAGTGCTGTACCGGCGTAGTTTTTCGGATCCCTTGCTGCTCCCTTTTGCTTGTATATTGACTGCAATAAATTTTGTTTCTATTCGCTCTCAAATTCGCCATAACGCACACAAGCATTATATAGATCCGGGGCATGGCAAACAAAGTAAATCACTGTTTTTCTATAGGTATTCGTTTACTATTTGGTTTGGGCCTGCGGAATTCCTGTTTTGTTTGATCATATTCACTTGTTTTACTTTTAAGTTTGTGTAAAAAAACTGAAGTCGTCGGTGTAGTCTTATTCAGGCAATGTTAAACTTCCTAGAATGTAAGTGAAATCCTACACGTCGAGCTCTTTGCTCATCTTCATAACGACACTTCAATTTATGTTTCAATTTATAAGGCACACGTTTGATTTCCCCGAGATGTTTAAGTCCTGTCGGGCCTCAGTCGGTGTGCCCGCAAATAGCGTATTTCATCACCGTACATCAAGGATGGAACCATTGCTGTTTGGTTATTTTTAGGAATACCTTTATAATTAAACCTTCTTTAGTGTACAGATTCGTAAATCTGTACACTAATGTGTGGCGAAACAAAACATCCATAAATCTACACAGTTTTTAAAGCAATGAACATCTTTATCGAGTAATCTAATTAGACAATCAAACCAAACAGACTAAAACAGATTTTTCTTGCAGTGCATAGAGCGACACTGCGGTAAAGACCTACCAGGGCGTCTGGTACTGATAGCGGTTAGCGTTTTTTTAAGACGCGTGTCCAGGACAGTCTGTTTCTCCTACTTGAGCGCTTCCGACCGCTGTGAATATTTCGGCGTAGGTGGTCGGTATTCTAAACTTTCCCATTTCCTTATAAATGATTCGTATGCATACTCAGTAATGAGTGCAATAAATATCATGATGAAATAGGCTATCCGTAGGCAGGCGTTGTAAGAAGGTGAAACTGACTATCGGTAAAGAAAAGTAAAACTGTCTATAAACAGCGTTATATCTCAGAAAAAGTCTGCTGCTGTACGAAGGTACGCCTGCTTGACCCTGTGTAGTTTATTTTATGACGCCTAGGTCAGATAGAGCCAGACCATATGGATGCCGAGCGAAACTTTGGAGGGGACTTCGAGCATTTTTCGAAAACCTGATACTGAAATATTAAATTAAGGTTCGTTACCTGTATTGTTTGAAATGCATCACCAAATTCGTCGTTACGTATTGTCGGGTATTTCTGTAGCGTTTTTAGTTAGAGCGCTAGCTGTTGTTTGTTGGAACATTTGCTTGGGCTAGGCTGGGCAAAAATTCTGTTTTTCTGAGTGCGAGATTGAGTGCGGCGGAGTAAATCACAGCGCTCAAAAAACCACGTTGTGTTTTCTCACTTCGGGACAACAATTACATCCGCTATTACAATTGACTTTAGGTCATATATTGCACTGATAATAGCAACGATATATGCACGCTGCGTTAGAATGTCGGAGCTTGTCCATGACACAATGAAAACAAATTTTGTTTAAGGCCAAATGCATGGCTGATTAGTTGTGCGCAATTCTAAAATTCATTTGATTTAATCGGGTGTAATGCGTACGTATTAGCGTAACGCTTTTTGAAACTAAACTTAGCTTTTAAACAGGAACAGAACGATGAAACGATACGTCCTGCTATCAGCCCAATGACATAGTAAACTAGGTAGTGCTCACACAGGTAACCTAAACTTAGCTACGACCAACGTTATAGAGCTCGGCAATTTTATCTATTTGTTTATACATAAATAACTTGTAAACATACGCTTATCTTAGTGTGATATTTCATTTACAATTGTGAGGCATTTTATGTATAAACCACTATATCGGCGACCTTATATCCAAAACTATTATATCGTGCGCAGAGCCTGCCAACAGTATGCACCAGCCTATCGACTGGCTAGGCATCGCTGAGCTTGTTCGGAGGCACCTCATAGAAGCTGGAATTAGCTTAATAAAATAGTCAGCATGTCGCCCTAACCTTAATTTTATCGAACCCCGTATGGAACGAGCTAAAACGACGATTAGAGCCAGAACCCCGACTTCAGCACGCCTCCGGGGCTCACGGATGCTATACGCGAAGAGTAAAATAACATCCCACAGCAACTCACTGAGGAGTGCATCAGATCTATGTCAAATCGCATGGCCGTCAGTATTAGGGCACGTGGAGATAGCACATGATTAACTTGATATGATTTCTCAGTCCAATTAAGCTGTGTATGCAACTAGGCATGTAATTTCAACTTAGAATTGTTTTCTTTGTGACACCGCAATTTTTATTACTCGTTACTTACTTAAATAATGTAAACAAATAAAAACGAAATCTTTTTTTTATCCAGAAGTGTAGCATTACCCTTGATTAATTATAGTAGCAACTATTTTCACCGATTTTTGTCTAAAGGAAGTTGAAAACGCATACATACACTTTCTTTCAGGAATAATTGCCACCACAGTGGTGCTCCTCTGCAAAAAATGTAACGTGTACCTAGCCATGGAGTATAAAAAACGTTCCCTAACACGAGAGTATTGCTTCTTTCAAAAGCTCTTTGCTTTTCTGCCTGAGGCACGTATGCCCGGTCGGATCTAATTCGTTTTAAGTTTAAACTAGCAAACTATCATGTTGTTCTTTGTATAATTAAAGTATACTCGGCGTGCCTAGTAAATGTTTACGTGCCTGCACCAGTCTAGTAAAAAATGTGTTTATTAAGTCTGATAGCAGCTTCATTCTAGGGTGGTTCGTCGCTAACAGAGCTGACTATCGCGAAGCTGTGCAATCGCTCTGCAAATTCAATAATGGTGGACTAGGAAACGAGGACAGCTGTGAGCAATGTTAGGAGCCAGTGGAGAACTAATAAATATTCCGAAGTTGTTGCTAATATCTTAGTGTTAGATTATACGTGTAGGTTGTGTTTAACAGTTACAAAAAATGGTTGTGTCTACCTACGTGTAGTCACTACACAGCTGACATTGTTTGTCACAAATGCCACTTCTCCAATTTCGGTACATACCACTCAATATACGATTGATTCTCCTCTCTCTTGCAAAATGCTATCTTCCATGCCAAATACTAGATACTCATAGAACACACGTCTGTAGCAAAAACATCAATAATCGAAAAGCCCATGTATCCTTCGAAAGGGGGTACAGGTATAATTTACAACATCTCATACTCGTTAACTGCCCAGCGCTATCGTATCCGGGAACTGACTGCAATTGGTTAAGTCATGTGTTAAAGCCTTTGAGGGTTTTCAATTTCTTTAAGCACACGAAAGTTGACTCAGTACTGCCAAACCGTTCAAAACCAAGAGCGAGTTTTTCACTATAGCTGTACAATTTTTCAGGCAGTTGTCCGGTGAATGTGATTTTAATTACATTGAGGCGTGAGCTATACGATGTGAATATGTTTGGCGCCTCAATTGTTTACAGAGGCAGAAACACATATACGGGCCACCTGGTTGTTCTGAAGCGTGCGTAATTTTTGCGAGAACTACCAGTTCACTAAAATCCACCTCTGTTAAACTGAGCGAGTTTTGTTAAGCCCTTGACCCTTAATTACCTTCCAACTTTTAATTCTACCTACTCGGTCATACTCAGCTGAATATTTTGACGTCCTGTGCTCTTGACAGCTCTATGGCTTGCAGTGATCAAAGTGATATTATCCCCTCTTTGTCATCACTTTTAAAACCTGATTGCGTTTTACGTAATCGTTCCTTCCACTCTGCTATATTTTAGCACATATTTTTTAAAAGACATAACGCAAATGTCTCTGCTCTTGAGCGGTATATCGCCAAATTATCCTTGATGTGATTTGCTATTTTATGCATAGGCAGTCTATTTTTGCCCATTCTGCTGACACCTTAGCCATTCGTCCAAACTTTTATACTGTTCACCCGTATGGCATCCATATTTGTGTAAATACGTAGGTATAATTGAAAGTGTACAAAGGAGAATTTAAAAAAGACTCCACAGAAGATGTGACCTCAAAACGAACGATATTGTACTACCGCTCTTAATAGACACATTCAGAAAAAAATGACAGACGGGTTTTAGCTCAATTTGTGGGCGCTAGTTTTATTGATAATTTATTTGATGTAAAACCAAACTATCGCAGAAGCCAAATAATGTATGTGCCCAGATGCGCGCTGCAAGAACGGAGCACACTAACCATATGTTCGCCTGGCTCGTGGCCAGAGATTTTCACAACAGGACGACTGCACAGGCTCCGCCTGCGCCCAGTCATTCCGTACCTTATATTTCATAAATAGAAGTGCTTTCTATTCTATTCTCACTAAGACTTTCTTTAATAGAAGTGCAATATGCTCTTACTTACGTTTTTCTAGATTTTCCCAAATACTGCCTGATGTCCAGGTCCTTCGCCGTACTTCTTTATATCCTTCCGTGCTTCTATGCGTGAGTTGGTAGTGCCCAATAAACTTGATTAACTTAATGTCTTCCCTTCCAGCAAATAAATGTAGCAGCAGGACATTGACTATCCAGGCTCACAAACAAAAACGAAAAAATCTTTGGAATCGAGCAGAATTCAGTTCTACACACGACAACGCCCCGTTTTTTTACAACGACGCTTCAACCGCCCAGGCCATTACGGCTACATAGTTAAGTGAGGTGTATGCACGGCAGGCAAATCCTGTCTAAAAGTAAAGACGGTGGCATGGTATATTGTGGTCTTCCACCAGCCCACATTAGGAAGACGTGGGTTTGATTATGCAAATCCTCTTTTGGCGTTATACAGACACAAAAACAGCCAACGTGTCAGCCGCTACGTCAAATTGTAGCGCACGTCAATCAGTGCCTGATTTGCCTCCCTTTGTTAATCGCCTCAGGTGTGAACTTTCTCTACTTGGCTATTTTGTAGGCTGTGTTCGGTCCAGACTTGCGTTTCCATGCAATAGGAAACGCAAGTCTGGACCATGTTTCTTGAACTAATTTGCGATGTCACACAGTTAGGAGTGCATTTCAAGTGCAAGATTTGATGAGACTCTAATAAGAGGCCAAGGTTAAAGAACGCTCGCCGATGGCATTTGTGGTCGAAAATTGGGCCGTAACTTTATACGTTGCTGGACGGCGGTTGAGACTGACAATAAGTGGTGAGTTGATATTGATTATCAAATTTTAAGCGTTTTTCGAAGTGCCGTGAGATGTTGCTTCGTCGCACGACGAAATGGCATGGTGGCAAAAAATCTGTTCACCGCCCCGTAGAAAATGGAGCGGTTTAGCCAGTAGGGTTGCTGACATCGCATTGCTGCGTTTACTGTGGCATCTCTGCAGCTAGTAGAATTTTGCGGCCATATACATGATAACTCGTGTAAGCCGTATTGTAAATCTTATGAATCAGCCTTTTTTAAGGCTGACTTTCTTACATTTGATGACGTGGTCTGGACGGCTAATGCGCTAGTCATGGCTTGGCATCTGCCAGGGTGTCGCCGGAAGAGCTAGGAAGGCCAATACACGTAGAAACCAAAAAAATAAAAATAAAACGGGGCCAAATCTGCAGACATCTCAACACGTGGAAACTCGCAAAGTAGGTGCGCAACATTGGACAGAGGTATAACAGTAATCGCGGTATTTGACACAGCGCCAACGTTCAAGTTCCCGACAAAACATCTCTGCCAGGCCTTTCAAGTCAATTTATTCAGATCACCACGGGTCATTTCTAGTCAAAACGAAGAATAGTGAAGCGTCACAGTATTAATGTGGCGATATTCACATATGCACGTACTGAGAGACGAGTTCACCCTAATGCGATCGAGAATCTATCGTCCTCAGCCAGCTGGCGATAATAAAGCTGTTTATAGCACTACATGGAGCGCCAGTGACAGCTAGGTGACGAACTACGCGCCGCCCTATTGTAATGAGATTTATCGCTGCATAAAAGCACTCTGGGACTCGTATCGAAGAAGCGAACTAGTGCAAAACTTCTTGGGCCAGTCGGAAATACGATTGTGCTTTCGTATTTCCTTGTTGTCATGTAATGGGGAACTTCATAATTGTGCTGCCGAAAGATGCTTGCAGAGCTGCTGTAATGCTGCACCGTCTCGTTTACTTTAGAATGTGCTATCTAGAACATAGCTAGTACGTCCCAAAGTAGACGGTAGTAAACGTTTTTGTTTATAATTTAGAACAATATATATAATGCTTCACGACGTTGCTGCTCGTCGACCTAGTTGCTCCTTCTGCGCGCCGTAGCCGCTCCATTGCTCATGCCCGTGAAGAAGTCCTGCCCGCCCCCTGGCGCGAAGGTCCGGGTCCATCCAGTCTCTCATAGTTCCGAGCACTGAGGTCGCGTTACCTTTTTGGATCTCCAGGGACAGTCGCTGGGAGAAGAAAACGTGCGCCCTCTAGTAGGTAGTAAACTGTATGTGTGGCAGCCAGAGGAGGCAAGTAATGACGTAAGGGTAGATGACTAAACGGAAAAAAGCGGTGCTCTCAGCGGAATCTCAAGGTGCCATAACACACAGCCATATATCTGCCGGGCACCTCTCCTGTAAGCGTTCTCTTGGTGTGCTCAGTGAGTTTACGTTGTCGTGAACCGAACTGCTCTCGGCCACATGATAATGATTAGTTACATAATCACCTCAATTTAAGGATAATTATAAAGCTAATTATTATTTTCAGTTAACCACAGACGTGCAGACACAGGCGTAATTGCCTCTTTTGCTCTTCTCATGTATTATGTGTATGTATAGTAATGAGATATATGTCAATAATGAATTTGTCGTTCATTATGAAGCACGGTTGGTTTCTTAAAATTGTGACTATTTGTTAAACAGAAATACCTGAAAATGATGCCGGATTCGAATGCCACTAAACCTATATATATATATATATACTGAGCAAGATGGCTTAGTGGCAAAGCCTTTGCCTTGCATTCGGAAGGACTAGGTTCGAGACCCAGACCGGCCACTCTTAAATTGGTTTGCATGGTTTCCAATTTAGACAAGGTAAATGCCGGAGTGGATTAAAATTAGCCATGACATAAAAAAACCATACATAGGCAATTGCCATACGGAAAAATCTTTTTAAAAAAATTATATATATATATATATATATATACATGTATATACATATATATATAGGAGGACGCTGTACACTAAACGAAAATGCAAAAACTTATGTTCACAGATCAAGACTTAACAGTCCTTTAACAAACATAGTAAATTTAGAATAATTTCTAACTTTTATGTATTACTTAGTAGTTACTTAAATTTAGTAATAACTAGCCTGTAATTTTGACTGGTCATATGTTTCAAGTTTTGTTCAACTTTTTGCCGGAGCCGGAGCGAGATATCTACGAAAAATTGATTCGAGTTGCTGTTAGGATCTGAAAGGCACCGTTGACTTTAAATTGCTGAAACAAAACCAGACTCCATTAACTATCGATAAATCCACAATGAATTGACCCAAACGCGGAGGAAACGAGCGCTTTTCTACTACGACCTCACGTACATTTACGTACCCTGCAAGTTTGAAAGCAGTTTAAAATAAAAGTTGTTTGGGCCCTGTTAGAGTATCATCGAAAACAGGAAGGAGTTTTGTTGTTATTTCTATTACAAATAAAACTTCTTACATCTGTGAAACGTGCTGTGTACCATCTATGTAAACAGGTGCATTGTTTGTTCGGAACAAGCGGCACGCAATGTAAAATATGGTGTTTGACAAACATTATTACAAACAGTATATATATATGGAATGAATATCAAATTTTCTAGAGGCATCGTGGCGGTAAGAGTCAATCGACGAATGAAGGTTGTGGCGTTATACACTCGTTGTTAACCTACCAACAGCAGATTTTGCGCTTTAAATGGGCGGTTATATATATATATATATATACATATATATATATATATATATATATATATATATATATATATACTTGACGCTTGACTGATCTTTCGTCGAGTGCGACTGATTATAGCCCACTTCTCCTATATTCTTTAGGCTGGCAATGCTTTATGTTTGCCATTCATTCTATGAAGATATATCTCTGTTTTTCGTGGTGGCTTTCTCTCGCTGTCTCGCCCGCTGCGCTGTCTTCTCCCCTACTGTCTCCTACGATCTCGCTTGCCCGAACGCTGTCGGTTCAAGTTCGGGTCAAGAGCACTCAAAAATGGTCGATGCAGAACGAATCTTGTGAACCAGCAGCAGGACATACGGGATAAACAATGACTTGAAATCCATCACAAAATATCGATATTGACCATCGGGGCCGGGCATCGAGCGCCAAAAGACGCCAGCGAGCTCTGTTGTCGCAAAGACTCAAGCCGTGCTGCCTGCTAGACGGGACTTCTGGCGGCATTGCCAAACAAAGTCTCCATTTTGATCCTAGATAACAGCGATATTGTGATAGTACCAATATTAGTTGTAGCAGCAGCAGTAGTAGTAATAATAATACTAGCTGTCGTAATCCTACCGTTTATCCCGATTGAGACGGTCTGATGTTGTTTGAACCTCGTTGTTTTGATTAGGTTTTTTTTTTGTATAACGTTACGAATCGTTTTTGATTAGCTGACCCGCGTAGCGGCGTTGCTCACTCGGTCAACGATTCAAGGCCGCCAACCAGCCCTGCGGCTTGAGTTGGGAAGATTAGGCGAGGTCCTAGGACGGGGGCAATGATGAATGCGATCGTGGACAGGCCTGGGCGCCACTTTCTACGCGCCCCGATTGCGAATCGGACAGGCGGGCATCGTATAGCGGCTGTTTGACAGCAGTAGCGTGGCAATCGAGGCAGTTTTGGCAGACACTACTCGAGGCTCCGCAGTACGCCCTGAGAAGGTCGGCGGAGGTCGAGCTGAGAGAAAAACAGATAAGCGTTGGCTCCTCAACAATCTACACGTGTGAGAGACGTGTGAGAGACGTCTGAGAACAAACAGATTAATCCGTAATCAAACCGTTCGGCGTTCTTCAAATCCGTGTGTATCATTGGCTTGATGTGAGGATGACGCGGGTTACGTTCTACGAGCCGGGCAACGTCCATCTCCTGCTGGGCATCTTTGCTGTAAGTATTCTCTCTAAATGTGATGAAACTGAAGTCACGTGTTACTGTGTTATTATTAATATTATTATTATTATTTGGTTGTTTTCATGGCAATTCCCGATCGTGTTTTTATTGGCTCCTCGTAATCGGCGTGTTTTTTAGACGTTTGACTTCGCATTTCGCAGTGATACTTGCATTGCCAAGTATGCGCGTAGTGAGCGTTCGGTTGGCGGATCGCTTCAAGCGGTGTTTGCTCGGAGATGCTGTGATTACTTTCGGATCCCTCTTGGGGTTTCTGGTTGGCTGTGTGATTGATTTGCAAGCGTTATCGCAGATCATAGGTCTAGCTACACACCTAACTACGGCCGATGAGGTTATAGCTTACGACCTTACGCGAACTGTCCTAGGTTGTCCTAGCCTAGTGGCTGACGACCAAGGGAACTCTGTTTAAGACCCAAGTAGTTTAAATGTTTTTTTCTCTATTTGTTTATATAATTTACATATGTTTGGCCTTTGACTTTGCCTTAAACCAAAGTCTAGGGCGATCGTCTTCGGCGGCGAAATGCAAAACTTTACGGCGGCATTCCGGGCGGCGGCCAAAGCGATAAAGGACACCGTCCGTAAGACCCGAATGACACATAACGCGGACTTGGTTTTAGAGGTAGACAATGACGGGGATACGGCGGCTCGTGCGGAGTTAAAAACACTTGCAGGAACACCGGTTACCTCCCTCCGCGAGTCAAGGCAGTGCATCACCACAAAGGAAACCGTTGAATCCCTGACAGCCGTCAGTGCCACAGAGGCCGTCCAGGTGCAAACTCGTAACCCTCGATTGGGAGCCATGATGCAGACGGACCGAACCATTCTCACTTTTGCGGAGAAGACTCCCATCCCGGAGCAGTTCAGGCATCACACTGACTATGCACGCAGTGGTGGCCTACCACGAGCCTATGCAGTGCTTCCGTTCATCGCCATGGCCGCACTCTTACTGGCAAGCTTTTTGAAACAGCCACCAAATGCCGTCTGAAAGTCTTCGCTGAAGGTAACCGGCGCCATGGGATATTGTATTCAGATACCCGGTGGTGTCACCCGACGTAGCGGCAGCATTCAAGGATATGCTCGATAAGTATGCTTCAGCACACCCCGACGACAGTCTTAAAGATCTGCTCCTTCCGTAAGACACCTTTTCCTCGACATGCATCCCTAACAAAATATTGTCCAATTGAATAGCTTCCGCAAAGGAGTAGCCAGGAGTATGAATCAGGGGCGCATCACGGCCGCTTATTTTCTTGCTACTATCGAGTTCTCACCAGCCCTTTGACCGCGTCTCCTCTGCGCCCTAGAGAAAATCTGCGACATTATCATGGCGAGGAGGGTGCCTGAAGGCGTCCGGGACGCGCTATTTTGTCGGCCATATAAATACGACCAGTGGCTTACGACCCATTGCTATAGGATTCACCTTCAGACGGTTAGCTCTCGGACTCGGAGACTCGGACAACCGCTACGACCCCGCCAGTTGAGATACGGTACGATGTGATAACCGATGACGACTAGGTGCACCATAGTCAAAACTGCACTTTAATAACGCATTTAGTCCTCATTTCTGGGGTCCAATGCTTGGTCCAATGTCAGGTCCGCAAGTACGAGTCTGAGCTTTACAACGTCGTCCATTTTTCGTATGCGAGACCCACGATTACGTAAGCTGCTTGTTGCCAACAGAGAGATGTAGGCTGTTTTTTTTGTTTGCTTCCCCATAAGGCCCTACTTCCATTGAAGAGTAGCCTCGTTGTATGATACTTAAACGACCTCACCTTAGCCAACTATGATCTGTACATAATAGCCACCAACTTCCGACCTATGCGGGAATCGCCTACTCCAGCAGGGCTAGAGATGAGCGGCTGTAAGTGTGAATTGTTTAAGAATTGTTTAGGTTAGTGTAAACCGAGGGGTGACTTACAATGAAATTCAAGGCATCACTACGATCTTCGCGGACACGCTCCCAGACGCCCATACCTGTCGTGAAGACAGGCTGGAACTCTGCGGCGCCGCTATATTCCCTAAAGAAGCACCTAGCTTCCATCCACCAGAGAAAAACGGTCCATAGTGTTCCTGAGACAACGCGTGCATCGCCTTAGAAGTTCAGCGAGAATGATTCGTGACATGCTCCCTAGTGGGATATGCCTGAAGGAACTGATGTAAATATAAGAAGCTAAGTGTGTCTATTTTTCATCTGGCAATAATTTGGTAATTATTATACACCAGACATAGTGTATGGTTATTAGTACCTGATATATATATATATATATATATATATATATATTAGCCCTTCATGTTTTGTGCAAACAGAGCTATTAATTATATTCTAGGCCTAACTGCTGAACACACGTAACATTGTTTTAGTTTGTAGAGAGAGAGAAGTTTGTATATTTACATGGCTGGTGTAATGTAGACGAAGCAAACTATATAGACAAGTTAGGTAAGATTGTATTTCTTTTTCAAAAGAAGACAAAAAACATGTTGTCTTTACTCTATTTTTAGCACTGTTTGGGCTTTGTCCATACGTGTCTTTTTCCAAAAGACACGCAAGCTAAGTTGGCTCTGTGCTTCCCTAGAGAATACGGTCATTGCTGCTTGCAATTAGCCATACTTAATCACCGCCCTGGATATTGGATATCTGAAGGCTGCGGGTATTGGACTCTCACAGACGACGGTGGTATCGCATATATACGTAAGCTAATATATAGAGCGCGCAGCATGCAAATCTCCCTGATCATTAATTTGTATGCGTAATTTTTCTTCGTTCTTTGCCGTGCTGCTTTTTTTTTTCAAATCTTTGAACAAGTCTGTCGTTGCTGAAGATAATCCTGGCATGAACCTTGGTCAGCGGCGCAATTTGGAACGCTCGGCCTTATCCGCTCGGCCGCTTTCACACACCGTCAAGGGACAACGATTGTCCTACAGGGGTAAAACGCGCCGGAATTATAGCCTGCTCAAGCACGCATACAACGATGTATGCGTTTCCAGATGTTTGCAGAGCAGGATATGATCGTTTGTCGGCACGAATACGTAACATAAAGAAAAACTTCGTTGACCCGTTGAAGCTCTCCAAAACTTCTAGACAGGCTGTAATAGGTGATATATCATCGTATGCTTGCTATGGCCCACCTTGTTGAGTCTATCTCTAGTTAGCGCCACACGTGCAAGAGCACTTTCTATCTATACAATTCGCTGTACCTATTTGCTCCCGATCAATAATGTACATGTAAATGAGATGGACGAGCGGAAAGTGTGTGTTCATATCAGTTAGAACAAGAATTCGCAAAGTTTAGCGGGTGAAGTTTTTCCAATAGAGGGTACCCCGGTTGCACAGATGGTTGTAGCCCTTTTAATTATAGCTGGCAAACGAATTGCACTCAGTAGAGACCAGATCGATTAAAGAGTCATGCGGGAAACTAAACAGTTACTATTAGCGTGATATAACCGCTAAGTAAAAAAAAAGACTAGGCCACTAGAAATAGCCACAAGGTCGCACGAAAACGACTCTTTTGCACTTTCACATTTGCCAAGGTTGTTGTCTATATAAAAGTATACATTTTTCAAGCATCTAGCAACCGTTTAAAAGCAAACCGAAAACAAAGTAAAACACTTTGATTTACTTGAATATTGGAAGACTAAATATATATAGCTTTAGGATTGAACTTAATAATGCTGAAAAGGCTCTGTCGTTCTAACAAATGCTATGAGTATGACACTAATACCGTAAAGCTACTATTGAAAACTTACCTTTTTGTTCTGAATTCAAGAGTGAAATGAATATAGAAGCCGTAGAATAGCTTCCACACAGCCTACTAGTGTTTAAAGTAGCCACTGTTTCATCGGAAACCAATATTTCTAAACACCTTTTTGAACTTTCCTAGAAGCACCCAGACCTCTCGAGAAGTATTTATACACTGCGCGCTTAAAACTTCGGCTAAGATTAACCTGCTGTTAAAACGTGCAATTCCTTTAGTTTTTACTGCTGTTACATATGGCCGTGTTTCTACTTGGTCTAGAGCCTTTGGTTAATAAAGTTACAGCAAGGCTATCTACATTTGTTGTCTTATTGGCTTGACTATTGTTCGTGTTCTGAATATTTTTAAAATATTGTAGCCTATTGTAATACACAATAAACCAAATAAGCCCAATATATAAACAATACAAACAAACATTTAAACCCCCGTATTTTATTTTGGTTGTTTCACAAAGCACACGGCGGTACTTTGCCTGTCTAGCCCTTTAGTCGGACGGCGTGCCGAAACAGATTGCTTTTCCTGTTCTCGTTGCGTCGTTCTATGTTGTTTCAGCTGCTATTGCCGTTATATGGAGTATCAGTTGCAATGTGTTAGCGTCTCGTCTGTACACGGTGTAGGAATTAAGGGGCACGGATGCGGAAAGTAGCAGATACCTCGCTACGGGATTTCACGTCGCGAGACCATAGCTAGATGAATCGTCCGCTAATTAACCTCGCTGGTCAGTGCGAAACCCGCTATTTAGAGTTCGTCCCAAGTGAGGTAGCCGCTAGACAAGCATTGCTTTTCTACGTTCCACTGCTCAACATACAACTGCATTGCTGTTTTTGCTGCTTACACGTTTGTTCTCCAGCTATCACCACACTTTCGCATGAACGGAACGCAGATTCTCGGCGGCCTGATCGGAGACACAATTCTCAACGTCTTTCCCCGATTAAACTTCACGTGAGTTTCTACCCACATTAACTAGGCGTTCGCGCGCATGCTCGTAGCTCGAGCATAGCCCGCACTGAAGCTCCTAGGAGTGGCGCTTTAGTGCGTGGTGGTACATGCTTCGACCTGGTTAGTGACTGAAGACTCCGCTACCATCGTGCAGTCTTATGGCGCAGCATCTGTAGATATATACATATATGTATGTATATATGTATGTATATATGTATGTATATATATATATATATATATATATATATATATATATATATATATATATAGAAACACTAACGGAGCAGCAAATGCTTTGCTGCCGTAAATCGCATCATCTGAGCGCTTCCATTCTAAGTAGATATTCCGTCGCCAAATGTTTAGTGCTGTTGCTAAGCCGTCGCTGCTGCTACCAGTAGCTATTGGGATACTATTTAGCGATTCATTCGAAAACCTGATGAGCCATTCGTCTTGATTTTTGTTGATTGATATTCATTGGTGGTGCTTGGGCTGTGTTGGGAGAAAAATGCAGGAAGCTGCAACGCTGGAGTACCATTGATGACCATCTATATATTGGCTAAAGATGTGTAATTGCCTCGTCTTTGCAGATTTGATGTCGTGCTACCAGACGTCGTTACTGCGGGAACGAAGCTACCTAACGGAACCTGGATAGGAACGTTCAAACTTCTCGTCGAGGATGTACGTAATACGTTTTCAGGAGAGAGTGTTCAGCCTGTCGGGCAAAAAGGCTACGCCCAAGCTAGACACCTCCGTTAGGTTGGGTGCGCTGTTCTTAATTGCAGATGTGCTCAAGGCAAACCGCACCCCCGGTGCGTCTCTGGTCGACCACGACCCGGCCATATCCAGAGCATACGTTATAGAACATAGACCATATCGGAATACGGAATGTGCGGAGGGTGATCTTCCACTTGACGATTTCACGCACTGTACTTCGACTGCAGTGTGCGACGATCGTGTGACGATCAACGCATTTCTCGTGATGCCAATAATACAGTATATAATCAAGCCTTAGAAATCGGTTTTCACGTTGACGTCAAATCGCCTACAAAAGCACATGAACGACGTTGCACTGGTGCTCCAAACTACCCTATATAGTGAGTGACTAGAAGCACACTTCAAGCTTGCTTGTTGGTTTTTTTTTTCTTATTATCAAGTGCGAGCTAACTTTACATGGATTGATTCGAGAGCTAAGCTAGCAACAAATAGTGGCAGTAATCACAAGTATGGCTATTTTTAATAGAGCGTAGGCACATTTACGACACACTACCATTGTGGTTGCGTCTGTTGATGCTGTAGTCGTTGTTGTTTTTTTTTTACTTAGGCTACTGTTGCTACTTTGCTGTTACTTTGCTCTTATTGGAATTGTTGTTGCTGCTGCTCCAGTTGTTGCTGTTCTTTTGGTTTTTTTCTATTTCTTTAATTCTAGCTTCGTTCTTGTTAATGCGGCTATTTTTGTACCGGCGCAGTTCCGACACATAATCGACGTAGAGCGGCGGCATTGGCAACGAAAGGCCTCTAGCAGGGTCGAGCGTCTTCATTGCAAATTGTAGAAAACCTATGTATAGTATACCTGCTATGAGCGTGTGTCGTTCCGCGTGCCAAAGCCGACAAAATCGTTGTGGGTAACAATGGAATATATGTAGAAGTATGAACAAGAGGAAGCCTGCTTTGCATGTTATCAGATCGTGCGGTGTGTAGTTAAGCACTAAGATAGACCAAGCGGCATCACCATCGCCACAAATAACATCACCATATGCGCGCTAATAATAGAAGCACCGACATGCATCGAGAATTCACAGTTGATATATATATATATATATATATATAAGCCTGCCGTTAGAATATGCACTCAGTCTCATCTTTGCATTTGAGGGTTTATGCGAGGGACACAGGTTTATTTGCAGTGTTTTAATGCTTCTGGTGATTTTGTAATTGTCGGAGTTTTTTTTATCCGTAATCTGTATGCTAGGCACTGAGTTGGGGTCGGGCAGTGTCCTTCTGAGTTGCATGCATGACATGTCATGGTAGTCGTGCACCCCTTGGGACGTGCCCTTGCCCCCCACACTCGAAGCACCGAGGTCACTCTGCGGTACAAGCCCTGCCCGTTTGGTCAAATTTAAGACATGAAGAACATTGGGGTTACCTAGGCCGTTGGGCAGCATAGTCGACAGTGGATGTATATATATCTTTGGCATTAAAGCCGTTAAGCTTCCTTAGAGGGCACTTTAGCGATGCAAGAATCGTCACCTGCCCGTTTTTCTTGTAGGGTCCAATGCTGAACGACATTTCAGCACGGGATGTTTAGTGTTACCATGGCGGCTATCGCCCAGAAGAATCAAATCTGCCCAGAGGTGGGACTACTCAAAAATATTTATGGTCTTTTTCACGATTGCTGATACCACACTTGCGCTCCAATAGCCTATGAGATTTTCGCCATTATTTGTAATTTGTAACCGTCATATTTTGCCCATCACTAGAGTATACTAGATGCGTTAAAAAGCACACATCTACGTTATCACTCATATAGTTTTTCACCTTTTTTATATGAGAGATTTTGGCAAAACATAAAGCATATGCATTTCTAGCAGCTAACAGTTATGACTATTGTGAGACACACAAGCCCAATAAAACCCGGATTTTTCCTTACCCTCTTAGGCTCGGAATTTGTGTTATGACTACCTAGTTATAACGTAAACGACATTTCCCGCGCGTCGTACACCACTGTTTCAGGGTAGACAATCTTACGTATGTGCAAAACAATGCACCTGTCTCAAGGTATTGCATTATAGGCCGTTACCAGAAGAAGCCTGATTCCCTGGCATGACAGTATGCGTCATACTGCTACTGTTTTCAGCCAGATATCACTTGCAGTAGTAGTCCAGGAGTGAAAGCGACCGCTATTTTCTGCATGTATTATGCAGATGATTCCAAATGTGGAAAACGTCCAGATCGGAAACTCCTTAAGAGACTTTAGCCTAATTGAGTATGTAGAAATGTACTACTTGCCTATCAACGGGGCTAGTATTATCGCGTCTTAAACTAACTGAGTTCTGCCAAACGCAGGACCGTTCGGAGAAGCTTTGCGTTTGCGGCTTGGGAGCTCGACAGAGAGCAACTGCTGTAGATTTTCCCCATGTGAGCATAAAGTGCAGCACCGTGTGACGTTCGATAGCGTCTATTATCCCCGTCACAGCCGGGCAGGAAATCAACGAAATCGGTATATGCTTGCTTGAGGCGTCCGTGAAGTCGTTACAGTCATGCGGCGGTTATACGTAAGCCGCTTCTAGACACAAAAAAAACGTTCTTTTGCACAGGATTTAACATGTTGAAACTGACAGTGTAGCTTTTTCACCCACATTCACGATCCATCTTGAGCCTTCGCCTATCCTCTTCCATCCGGAGAGAACCGAGTTTTATACAACACATACCCTGCACACGAGCTGGGCTAGCTAGCTCTATTATTAAAGTTGAACAGAGCATCCTCCCGAAGCCCACGCTGCGTGGGGCTCACAGAAAGCACTTAGAAACTAAAAGTGTTAGCTGAGAACATGTATACCCATTCCGTTATTAGATTTAACAAATTCTTCTTGATTAGCCATATAGCTCTGTGCGAAAAGAAGTTTCAGGCTGAAAGACGGTGGCTCTGAACGTTCAAAAACACTCAGTCACAGGACGCTAGCCGTGTAGATTTGCGCCGAGCTGTTCCAAGCATGAACGTTTTTTTGTTCTAACAGAGATTTCCTACGCATAATCAAATCACAAATAAGACTGAGCAAACTTCATAGCTTTAGTCGCCAATTTGTAGGCACGCTAAAGCATATTAAGTTAACACTCGTAAATCTATGAGATTACACAGAGTACTCCAGAAATGCGAAGTGCAAGCCAGTTTATATGGACACGTAATTCGACGTTTCAGCATGGAATGCAGAGACCAAAAACATGCATCCTTGACATGACGCATGATGCATTTTACTTTAGCGGTCTAGTGCGCAAGTCATGGTTGAAATCTACCGCGGTGTCGCCGGTTCGATCCCTGTTGTTGATTAAATTATTTTTTTTGAGCAATGGTCATCGAGAATACATTTCGGCGGCGCTCTCAAGCCCGTAGGGAACGAAAGATAGTATCGTAGAATAAAAACAACCTCCCTAAAAAATGTTTTTCATTTGATGGTGTCTGTCTTAGTGCCAAGCTAAAAAATATGTTTTCGTAGAGTTCTGCCGGTTTGTGAACTCCACTTCATTCATCAGATCCTCTTAGAAGCACCAAAACTTAGGGTGGCAATAAAGCTGCGTTATTTGTAATCCGGTTTTTAGTTAATCAACGATTAGTTAGCGTACCTCTCGTGACAACTTGGTGTTTTTTGTGAGGCAACAACACCTACTGAGGCCCATGTGTTACGCTTATTTACTACCACAAGGGACTGAAGCACCGGTCGCGGCGGCAAAGATTTTCCGTATGTGCGGGGTTGGCACTGTAAGCGATCGTACCGCAATATGGCGATTCGACTGCTTTGCTTGCATAGTAAATAGCCTTATGCGACAGATCGACTACATACCGCGTATTTAGCCACTAAAATACAAACGTAATAATTTCCCTCGTAGATTACATTACACACTTAGAGAGCCGTTAAGCCTTATAAAGCCGTTAGAATACCTGCACTTTTGTTCTTGAATGAAGATTAGAGGGCATTCCCTTCTGAAAATCTTTATAATGTCATCATCATGTTACTAATGTCAACAATAGAAGTGTGCCGTCTACAACGACGTAACTCGCATACGGTTACTGTCGAGGTGAAGCACCGTATAAAGACCATTGTGACGGCAGGCATGCACGCTGCTGTGGAACAGTCAAACGGATAACAGTAAACGATAGTGCCAGCAGCAATAGTTTGAAACAAAACATCAAATGCCAGAAAGCGCCTCGAACTGTGCAATCGTAGATACATAGAAGCATAAGTGTCCCGCCTTTTTTCAAAGCGCGTTTTTCGAGTTTCTGCTCCAGTTTGACCACTGCCGTTTCATCTCCAGTTTGACCATCGCCGCAGTTGACGAAGAGAATGGCGACCATCATCTTTCCAGCCGACGGTTGGCGCTTCGCGTTATTTGGGTGGAGATGCTGTAGTCCCTGACAACTGCGAGCTCTGGGCCTTTTGTCGAGAGTCATAACAATGTTGAGTACACTCAAGTCTAATCATCTGTGATGAGTCTCAAAGACAAAGACGGCCAGCCCTTGTCGGATTTTGTCCCAAAAAAAAGCCAAAATAGCCCTCGCCTTTCTTTCGTTCTGACACAAATTACGAGCTATTTATCGAGCAGATTTTTGGGTGAAAACGAGGTGGTCGTGAAAGTTCTTATGGAAAAACACGGTATTCAAGCCGAAAGTTGCCGCTAGCGATGCAGGTGTTATGTTTCAGTCACACACCACTACGTGGGAAAACTTCCTTACTCCCAAAGCACATGTATGTATTTATATATATATACGACGCGCATACCTTAGTGGATTGTTATTACAATTTTTGTAAAGAGAATGCGGGGTTCTATGTTTAGGAGTGACGGTTAAATCACCAACATTTATTATATTTTATTCATTATTATATCACTTTTCGGCATTGTTATAATTACCTTAAACTACACGTGTTTATTAACTATTGAAAATGGCATGCGTTTTTGTTAACCTTGAACTTATATAGAATACGTTGCATATTCATATACGGAAAATATCACCGACCTAACACACAAATAACTGGCGCTGACCGACATGTCTCATGACGATATCTGGTGCAAATAAGGTCGCAAAAGGTAAAGCGACGCAAATCGCAATCGTTATGGAGCCCAGTACGGTGGCAGAGTTTGTGGTGGAACCCAAGGACAAAGAAGCGAATAAAAACGTAGTGCTGTTCAAAGAGCGGTTCTACCATGCATTGTCATACATTGCCGGTTTCCTGTGGAACGCTTATGAGACATCGTTCATATTCTGATTAAACCCTTACGGAACTCTCGCAGTGAAATTGTAGTGCGGGGATCGGGGTCATGGCGACAATGCTGCTATATATATAAACCTTATAACAGTTGTCTTTGACACGTTTCCAGCATCCTCAGAGATATTTTAATATCCATGAACACTCTACAATATATCATGAGGTCATCGGCGTAGAGAATTATGCGAACACGGTGGTAGCGACCTCATTGATCGGGCTCGGCAGATCACTGAGTAAGACTAAGAATAGAAGCGTGCCAAAATTGTCACGCTGGGGATGGCCGGCGGTCTCAGTACTTCACGTCGTCTACTCAAAAGCTCCTGGGATGCAGTTATCGTCAGACGTCTCGCGCGAAATCCATGCTTGTCCCGAGGGATGAGTCCTTGCGCCTTGAGATAATAGCGAAGACGGCGCACCAGGAGGCCAGTAATATCTTGAAGATGCAGCTGTTCTTTGCAATGGCTCGCCAAGAGGATGGACAGAGCGGATCGCCCTTGCTTTTAGGGGTGACCTTAAGCAAGCTTTCCGACTAGGTTGCTGAAAATTCATCTGTTTCTATGCACTCGCTAAAGAGTGCCGTCTAGAGGGCCAATAAGAGAACCGCCGCCTTTTTATGTTCATTCCGAACGAAGTCGGGTCCTAAGGCCCTCTTTTTCTTCAACATCTCAATTGCACTTTGAACTTCTGTCAAGCCTTATGCCGGATAACCCCAAGTGTGCTATCTGTCGTTGCAAATGCGCTCAGAATGCATATTTTTACATACATATATTTATATATGTAGTTACCTCGAAACTGAGAACTTGAACTACCAAGAATTATAGAGAATACTATATGTCTCTAAAGGGTCGAACAAATCCTCTACTGCTGTGAACTAGGTCTGCTCTTATATATATATATATATATATATATGAATATAAGTTCGTAACCAAAATTCCGAGGAAACCTGCTAGAAAAGTGCATTTATCCAAATAGGTGGTGCGACTACTTGATCTGTGGGGGCGTATGCGTGCGTGGGTGAATAGCACGTATTCTGTTCAGCTTGCAAGTATTGTCTTCCCCATCACGTATCAAAGGTGTCACTGGGTGTATCGCGTGTGCGCATTCGTATACATGCAACTGTACGTGTGCACGTGACTGGGGGGAACTTTCCGCTATTTTAGCGATTGCGTTGCCGCCGCCGCTACTGCTACTACCGCTACCGCGAAATCTGCTTCGTCAGGGCCCTCCCCGGAGACTTCCTTCGGCAGCGCTTCATATTCATTTCTTTCTTTCGCCCTCTGCGCACTTGCAGACACGTTTTGACTACGCGCCTTTCTGTCTGTTTCTGTCTAAGCGGGTTTACTACCCTTCCCTACCGGACGGCGCAGATTCGTCCTGGTGGAGCGGCAAGCCTGGCTTACCTGAACAGCAGGGAGGTTGTGTTTGCGCTTGGTCCTGCCTGAACAGAGACGTCCTACCTGAGCAGAGAGGTCCTGCCTGAGCAGAGAGGTCCTGCCTGAGCAGAGAGATGCTGCCTGAACAGAGAGAGATTCTGCGTGAGCTCGGCCTTGTCCAAACGAAGCGCTTGCTTGCTTTTCTGCTCTTGGTCTTCGTAGAACGGGAGGGCCCAGCCCAGATTGCGCGCTTCTGTAGTACAGACCTAGTTATTTTGGCAGCGAAAGTCTCGTTCAGGCTTAATTGTTCAGCATCGGCTGACGTCACACGGCGCCAATACTATCAGGAATGGGTAGATGAAAGAGAAAGAAGGAGAGAGAGAGAGGAATAAAGTAGTAGAGACAGAAAGAGAACAACTCAGATGACGCGAACAAGGAATGAACAACGGATTGACTGACGTTAAGGTTCTTCTCCTTCCAACACATCTTTAAGTACACATATGCCTGCCGTACTTGGTTGAAAAACTGGCTGATATGGCTGTGTATTGTATCTATGCAGTATGCCTTTATATATATATATATATATATATATATATAGACGAAACCGGGAGGAAACTCTAGGCGTTCATGTGGTCCGGGTGATGATGATACATTATGCGCTAGTGATTTATAAGATACTGCTGCCATTTGAATTTCAACCTGCATCAATAATTTTTGTTTAATGTCAAGTCAGCTGAAATCAGTTCATAAAGTAGCGCTTAGTGCCTCAGTTTTTCTAACAACTTCCTAACAAAGACCTCTATCTCAACTTTTCCCCATAGGGCGTTGTCGACCTTTCTCACAGCACAGTAATAGATCTGTGAAACAGAGCTGGGAAGACCGTAGCAAGCTTATATAATATAATAAAGGTCAAATAAAGGTCAGGCCAGTCTAGGTCTCTCCCTCTGCCGAGATAAAGTTTTCGGGCAGACCCTCAGCCAAGATTTAACGTCCACGGAACTGTTTTTCACACTGCTTCATAGACGGACCCCATAAATACAAATGTGCAACGGTGAGGCTCGAACCCGCGCACCTATGTGTCGCCTGCGGTTGCGAAGCGCAGACTTAATCCACCACGGCACCGGGCTCGACTTTGCCGAGATAGCAGTTGCTGCAAGTCGTAGTACTAGGCCAAAACTAAGAATTCAAGTTTACCTTTGGTTTGAATTCCAGCTCACCGTGCACAACAGTTGTACTGCATACTATATACAGCGCATACATGAAAATGCAGAAAATTCAATTGCTTCATTGACGGCGGCTAAAAGAAGTATTTATCGCTTCAATTCTTTAATACATCTTTCAAATAATAGACAACCTATTACATGCGTATCTTCTTTTATATAAATCCCAATTAATGTATGCTCTACAGTAGATTGTTTCCACATGGCAGTTATATTCATTGTTGTTTGTGTTCGTTGCGTCAGGCGACGTTTACCGCTTTCAGCCGTACTTGTAGTAAACCGCAATCTAACAATGAGGAATGATAAGTGATGAATAACTTTCGGGCAGCGGCCCAGTTCACAAGGCAGCGCACCGCAGGCCTGTTTTTATTAGTGTGGAACGATGCACCTGCTCATGTAAAACGTATTGACGTTCTCTACAACAGGGGCATGTTTTTGCGACGTCGCTGGTGCAGCTCATTGACGCATCGATGTCAAAATAGCTTGACGAACCCCGGTATCATTGATGGTTAAGAGTCACGAACATCTATGCTATCAGCCACATGAAGCTGTGCTATAGAGATTTTAAAAGCAACGTAATTCTGCAAATCAAAAAGTGCCTATTATGCCTAGGAACGTTGCGAGTCTCTCTCGAACGTATTTATTAGGGGCGCTCAAATAAAAAGGTACGAAATGACAAAAATTAAACAGAAATATATATATATATATATATATATATATATATATCACTAAACAAATAGAATATGCATTTAAGAGCATACCATAGAATTCAGAGAACCCATTGCGTTGGGTAATTAGGAACGAGGCTACGGTGTCACGGTGAATGCACGTCCGTAGGGGACGGAAAATCGCCTATAAATAAAACAACAATTGCCGTCAACATAATATATACTTTTAGTACAGGATTCTAACACATGCCCGCAAAAGCTTTCGAATTACCAAACTCATACCTTATGGAGCAAGAAAAATTTGAGCTGCAGCATTCACCAAGGCACTGAGCAAGTTTAAATTCAAACATGATAACACTTATTTAAATCGTCTCGTGATGCTCATCTACTATGTTTCAATTATTTGGAAGAAGAGAGTCGAAAACCACGCTAGCAAGAATAATCAAGATTGTCCTAAAACGTAGATAAAACAAAGTTAGGGTCTCTTGAGGGTTCCTTGAACTCGACTCTGCCTGCCACGATTGAAAGGTACCTCACTCAACCCGGGACAGTTTAGACGTGCGTAAGCGGTATATTCTAGAGACCCCGCCGACGACGGAAGGAATCCCACACGATTCTTTCACGAATAAGAGGGCCGGGAAAAGCGCATCCCCGTTTTGAATATATGCACCCGTACACAACGGAAATGCAGCATTTATTTACCGAGCTTCGCTAATGCAATGCGAGCATGCCCGGCCTCCAAGTACACCGAAGACTTTGCTGCCTAAAAACAAACTACCAAATGTACTGAGCGGCGTAGAATTGCTTATAAAGTAAAAATAAATAAAATAATAATAATAATAATAATAATAATAATAATAATAATAATAATAATAATAATAATAATAATAATAATAATAATAATTATTATTATTATTATTATTATTATTATTATTATTATACTTACCTGGTGCCGGGACCTCCGTGATCAAGAAGGCGGAGACCCCAGGAGGAGGCCTTGCCATTGCACTTCGGCAGGGCTGAGACCTGCCACTCTCCCAAACTGGGAAAGATGGGGCATGTAATTTTTGGTGCCCCACGTGCCACGCCATAACGTGGCTGCCGTCATCGAAATGAGACTCGTTCCAGAACAGCCATTTCAAGCTGTTGTTTACAGCTTGAGCTTGGTGCGACGCCAATGACGCCTTTTCACATTATAGCGAATCTTGTTGCCAGTCCTCATTCGAATCCATTGCGGGATGGGACGATTCTGTTTAGCAGCTTTCGCCAGCTAATAAATATAATAATAATAATAATAATAATAATAATAATAATAATAATAATAATAATAATAATAATAATAATAATAATAATAATAATAATTATTATTATTATTATTATTATTATTATACAACGGTTGCGGACTCTTTCCCTAGGGTAAATGGCTATACGGTGAGATCAACAGGCGCATCCGATCGTAGAGAGGGTGTATGCATTAGTACATCCGTACTAAAGTAGACGCAGATGCAAGCGCCAGGAAAACGTCATCGCTGTACGAACTGCGTATATTTATAGCATAGCGTTCTACAGAAGTATATATATCGACCTCACACACGTGTACTAAAAAGCCACAAAGCACCGGGGCTCTTGTGCGTATCCTTTCAGGAGGTGGACATTTTTCCTGGTCCGGTGACGCCATCACTCGACCGCCTCGAGCACGGCTATGTTAGTGTTTCGTTTATCGAGAGCAAGCTCTGCACCATCACCGGAAGGCCGATTGGCGGTAAGACCTCCTCTGTTGCTCTGGTTCACAGCAACGTTTCCTGCATAGCAACAACAAGGCATTATTTAACAGTGATTCAGATGTGCACAAGTGCAGTGAGTACATGCACAGCTCATGCAATATGCCCTTGCCAAGGTAAGTCGTTATCCTAATGGCTTCCTATCCCAGGCGGCACTTTTCTCCCCTGCCCACCGCCGACAACAATAGTTGCTCTGCATAGACTAGTCCCTGTTAGTGGTAGATGTACATACGTCATGCTATCCTAAAGTCCATAGCCGGAGCGGCCAGCAAACACGCAATCGGGCAGGTTGTCGTCTCTTTACCAAGCTCCAACAATGATGATGACACGTGCGAAATGTGTGACGGTTTCTTGTTTTCCTCAACAACATTACATTAAGATTGAGGACAAGTACTGCCAATTACAATGCGATTCCGTCATTCTGTAGTGATTTTCGTTTTTGGGCAAAGTCGCCACTAGTGATGTTACTACATACAGGGCCATAATCGCGCGTGTATGATAGTGAGATAGACGTGCCCGAGATACGTACACAGTTCAGGTCGAAGGCAAATTGCGGTCGACCCTCTCACAGAGAGGTCTTTGGCCGCAGCCAGATAAGACATCTTTACTGCTAATAATAAGCACAAGCATCAGCATCATCATAGTCACATGACGATAACGCTAGACGTGTGCTCTTGAAGCAATCCGCAACTTTATGGAGACACAACGTCCCTCCCGATATAGGAAGATCTTCTTTAATAGCTCTGCGCCCGCTACAAAAACGAGCTGTAAACCTAACCTCGCTTCAGCAGTCGCCAAACGGTGAAGCGGTGCAATAAACCATATCCGGATTTCCAAGGTTCTTCTAGAAAACCAGAACACACAGTATTGCAGCTAGCAGTACAACAAGGTCACGGCAGTTGCCTAACAGTTTTGCCTAAACACGACGAGCTGGTAAAGGCATAGAAGCGGCAAATAAATCCCCGCATTGAGACGTTATTTTCATGGCAATTTATGACCATATATTAGACATTTTGCTGAATGGCTTTTACGAGCAACCGTATTAGGCCTATAATATGAGACGCGTCACCGGATGAGCAAAATTAACTAAATAATTAATCAAGTCCCTGAAAGATGTGTATCAATCGCCGTCGGGAGGGAATTTGTATACGAATAATTAACCCAATACGGGTTTTACGTGAGCTCAAATAATAGCTAGTTTTTATTGCGGCTGCCTATTTTTGATTTATGATTAAAATGTACGAACTACTGATAGCCATACAAATATGTATTTTGCAGGGTTATTTTTATTTATATATATATGCATATAGAAAAAAAGCGAAATAAAAAAGAAAACGAACGCCACTAAAGAAAAACAGAATAAATGGCTGCATTCGAAAAAAAATCTTTTGCCATTATGCCCCTGTGCATTTCAGTATACAGTCTCGGGAAATATATATATATATAGGCAGAAACCAAATAAGAAGCGCAAGTTTAAGAGGTGAAATTCAAGACAATGATAGGCCAACTAGACTGGTAGGAAATGCCACCAGAATCCCCCCAGTAAAAACGCTACTACGTTAAACAAGGAGTTTCTACTATGAAAAGAAAGGCATATAAAGCCAGTGCCCAGGATAAACTAGCCCACACCTCAGTCCCCTGCAACTTTTGAGCGTGTCAAAGAGACAGCTAAAATTTGAGATGGGGGCGTCCTGTTTGAAGCCGTAAAACGTTGGCGGATATCTACGCAAAACAGATATTAAAGGGATTTTGGAGTGTAGGCCCCATTATCATTTTAAAAAATATGAAACGATACGGCGTGAATTATAGGTGGATGCACAGTGATTCTCCTAAGCATCATCAAGGACATGCGGATAGCTAAGAATGTACTTGCCTACCGGCGCGCTATCAAGAGCTACCTCTCCAGAAGAGCTAGAAGGGCGACCAGCAGCTCGGATGGTCGGAGCTAGGACCAAGCCTCTAGAACATTGCACAATGACAAACAAAAAAAAGCATAAGGCAAAAGTCAACATAAAAGCCTGAGCCAAAAGTCAACGATGCTTTAGGATAGAATGCAATATGTATGACAGGTTACCATGTAGAGTTCAGACAGCACAAAGCCGCGCCTAATTTACGCAAAAAAAAACCAAAAAAAAACTTGGACGGGGAAGTGCTAAGTCGGGCTTAAGTCAAAATCACCGCACATAAGACCATCCCCGATATGCACTCGCCACGTACAGCGAGCACTGGACCAGGCCGAATATACTTGACAATTATTTGTCTCAATGATGCAGCATAGCACACTGCGGCGAGGTCAGTAGCCCTTCTAATACCAAGGCCTCCAAAGGCTATTAGAAGGCTTGCTCTTTGCCACAAGCTCCCCTCCAAACGCATGTTCAATACTCAATCCAGAATAACCCTAGTACCCCTTATCGTACGCAGCAAGGTTTTCGCTATATGTGAAGGTCAGGGATGTTCCCAACATATAGTTAAGTCTTGTTAAACCAAGACTGTGCCTCCGCGGACAAACGGCCGCCTGTGGGTACATAGTTGTCAAACGTGGGGGGCCCTTTGTCTGCGGAGGCACAGTCTTGATTCAACGCTCTGTGCGGAAGTTACGTGGTGCAGATGTGTGCAATGGCAGAGGGTACATCGCTTCCTTCTAATAGTTTTGTTGCAGCCGTAGATAATCTCTGCTGATCTTATCCATCTATTAATTGGGGTTTTCGTAACTGTCTGTAGGAGACCTTTTTGTAGTCTTATTCGAGCACTGACACATTATCTTTGATTATCTTGGTTAGTGTGGCTTCATGCAATTTTCTATGCGGTAAGGCCAGCATTAAACACGGAGCAGACGTTATGACAGATGGGATGATTGTGAAGTCATTTATATATGATTTTTGTCGGTACTCGTGTTTTCTGTATGAACCAAAGGCACTTCTTTAGAGTCGTCTAAAACGGCTATCACGAAGGCCTTTTCGGCTTCCGATTCAAGGAAAGATACGACGATATTAAAGTCTCGGTCCTCATCTAGACATTTAGACTGTTGGGGCTTATTATTAATAATAACTATTAATTATAATTAATAATAATTAATTATTATAATTGCACAGCGCTGAACAAAACATTGTTGCACTACTTCTCTCGCCGAAAGCGTGAAGAAGATAGAGTATTATGAAGAAACATCTTGACCTGTATATTACACTCAATCTGAGTGAAATAAATATAATTGAAATTATTATAATTAATTCAAATTAATAATAAGTAATTATATTATTATTAATATTATTATATTAGTGTTTAATTTTCACAGTTGTGATGAATGAACGTTTTGACTGTTATCAGTTAATTTTGTGTCAGCCCATGGCGCATATAATTGAAGCGCGTTCCCTCTACAAACAGTCAATGACATTACCTGTCTTAGAAACATTGCTTTATGCCGGTTACCTGTAATACCATATGTACGTTTTGTGATATCCCTCAAAAACTTCGCGCTACCGACATGTATAAAACCCAGTATCTCCAAAGCAATAGGCGCGAAGCGGTAGCTTCTCGACAGCTCATGATCATCAGATAATTTCTTGGCTTCCGAAGCATCGTGTTATGCGATCTATCCGCACTCGACAGAGCTGTGACGAAGATATAATAACATCACCGTGCATGAGTCACATCCCAGACAAGGCTTTTGCCGTGTGACCATAAAGGTATGGTAACCCCCCACGTAAAAGTGACTATAAAAGTAAAGACCCCACAAGGTCGTAATTTATTTCTTCTACTTAGGTTGTTGGGTTTTAGTGTGGATGATATTCCTGCTCCTGTTGGTGCTTTTCTCACTATTTTGTAGAGTTTGTGTGTCACGTGAGCCTACCAGGATTGCTTTGAGAACAATACAATTGAGAGGTGGGAAAGTGCATTTTCGCAATTCCGTGTTTCCCTCCTGCTACGCCCAGCCCATTGGACCTACTATCGACACCGCATTTCTTCTGCAAACTGCCAATAAAAGCTGCTGTCTCAGAAACACGACTTCGCGCATATCCTCCGGTGTTTGGGAATTAATTTGATTTAGGCAATTAATATTATTATTGACGAAGGTAATGCTTGCTTCAGATTCTTTGATATACTGATTTAATATACTTTGAATTTAAATCTAGTTGAAACTAATGAGGCTAGAACAGCCTCAGAGCCCCTTTTAAAGGATTATATGGCGTTCATCAGCTTTTTGAATTTAAAAGACATTATTCCTGATAAGACAAAGTGCAAAGGTTACCCTAAAATGAGCGAAACGCGTGAAGGGCGTCCGATGAAATGACGATGTTGCAAAGGAACTTGTTCCAAAATGGCAGGCTCACTCAATTTTAACTGTCTGTAAGTAAATGCGTCGTATTTCAGATTGGTCGTAAGCATAGCAAATAAACCATTGCTGGCTAAGCACTCACATCGCTAACAGGCGCTAAGGACCTAGGTTTGACCACGTCCATCAACATAGAGTATAACGAACATGTTGCAGATGTACGTTGTATGTCGGTTCTTTGCAGGCATCCAACCGGGCTAATTGAATCCTAGGCTCGTGTATACTCAATAATATATCGATTTCTTTCAAGTTGTTTTTAATCTGCAGCAATTATCTTGCCAACTATCACACAACCCGTGCCTGACTTGATCAATTTAGAGGGCCGAGCATTTGTTAAGCAAGCTGTGCGGGTTCCAGTGTTTGATTGCATACAAATATGAAGTTCACAATAAATAAGTTATGATTCTTTATAATTTGACAGCCACATTTTTAGTAAGAAACAGAAAATAGACATGATTTTGCAAACCTTCCCCCGTTTATCTGGAATTATATTATTAAAAATGTGTATATATATATATACAGGGTGTTGCAGGAATATTTGAAGAGCGATATACAGAATTGTAGAGCTCGTTAAAGCAAATGTTTTTTCCAATGGAACATGGTCTCTGAGAAGTCTTGTTTCGGAGTGGGAGTGAAATTACTACAATTTTTAACACTGTTGTTTTTGCCCGACATAGGAGCACAAAATGTGCTGTTGCGAGACAACCAGTCTTCCTATACAGAAACTAACCACACCTTCGTATTCGTGATAAAATTCTGCTCCATCTGAAGAATATGTATGGCCGGTCAGAAGACGCGACATGGTCGCTTAGAAGAGAATTCGCCAAAAATTAAGTTTTTTATTAGCGTTCACGCCAAATACTTCAGAATCATAACGCTACAACCACTCACAGCGCTCAAAACGGACATATTCAGCCAATGCGCAATTCATGGCGATGATTTTTGTACCAAACATATGTCAATGCGAGCTGTGGTTGCGGAGTAATTACGATTTTTCAGAGGGCATGTCCAGGTTAAGTGCATGAAAAATGACGCGCTGCGGCTGTCGCGCGACACGTCGGCGGTAGTGAACGTCGCCACACAGTCATTTTACATGCACTTAATCTGGACATGCCCTCCGAAAAATCGTAATTACTCCGCAACCACAGCTCGCCTTGACATATGTTTGGTACCAAAATGATCGCCATGAATTGCGCATTGGCTGAATATGTCCGTTTTGAGTGCTGTGAGTGGTTGTAGGGTTATGATTCTGAAGTATTTGGCGTGAACGCTAATAAAGAACTTCATTTTTGGCGAATTGTCTTCTAAGCGACCATGTCGCGTCTTCTGACCGGCCATGCATATTCTTCAGATGGAGCAGAATTTTATTACGAACACGAAGGTGTGCTTTCTGTATAGGAAGACTGGTTGTCTCGCAACAGCACATTTTGTGCTCCTATGTCGGGCAAAAACACCAGTGTCACAAATTGTAGTAATTTCACTCTCACTCCGAAACAAGACTTCTCAGAACCCATGTTCTATTGGAAAAAACATTTGCTTTAACGAGCTCTACAATTCTGTATATCGCTCTTCAAATATTCCTGCAACACCCTGTATATACAGTCCCTGAAAAAAATATAGGGCCACCCATGTTTGCCACATTTCACGCATTTATTATAACCGATTATAACCGATTGTGTAAAGATCATAATGATACATGCTCACAGAGTAACAGCGGAGACTTTTATCGACATTTGGGGTATCGGGTTACCTTAAAACACAAGTTTTCGACATTTGGCACAGCTACGCTGCGAAAAAATTATAAAGTCACCACCAAGATGCATGTCTTAGCGAGTGAATTGAGTGGAATAACAACGTTTGGGCTCATTTAACGGCTCGGCAGAAACAAAGGCAGACCTCCTACCAGAAGTTTTTTCTTTGTTGAAACGATAGGCTTAGGCTGGCGCCTCATGGGTAAAGAAAAGGCCCATATCAAGGCTTATAAGAACATCGGCCTCTCTAATCGCAAAATTTCCCGTCAATTAAGGCGTTGTGTCTAAGAAGTAAATAACTTTGTTAATTAAGGTAAAAATACGCCGTAAAAAAAGAGTTCAGGCGTCCAAATTCTATTTTGGAACGAAACAACCTGCAATTCTGAAGAAAGCGTCGAACTCTGCGCCCTCGGCGAGGGCGATTGCGGCGGCGGCCGACGTGCAAACGAACGTGCAAAATGTGCAAAGCTTCCTCAGGAAGACACATTGGCAAAATACACAAGAAAAATCAAAGATTGACCGCTGACCGATGAAAGCTCGTCTTGGCTTCACCCACGATAAAATGTCATGGACAACTGAGTGCCCACGATACGATATCATGGACCACTGAGTGACACAGAGTGCTTTTTTCGGATGAAAATAGTTTAACTTTGATGAACCTGATCGATGTAACTATTATTTGCTTGAAGTCCGCAAGGAAAAACGAATTTTGTCAAAACGTCACTCAGGTGGCGGTTCAGTGGTGATCTGGGCTGCTGTCGGGTATTATACAAAGTCGCCGATTGTTTTTTTAGACGGTCGTGTTTATTCGACGCGCTACGGGGATTTACTAAAAGAGCAATCGGCGCATTTTAAGCTGATGGGAGGGCCAGACTTCGTTTTTACGCACGATAGTGCCCCGACTCACACCGCCAGGCGGATCGCAAGCTGGTTCGAACGTCACATTGAAGTCCTTCGCTGGCCTGCACTCTCACCTGATCTTAATATGATCCAGAATGTGTGGAGCTAGCTCGAACAATAAGTTTACACCGATAAAAAACAATTTTTGAGGCTTGGGACGAGCTCTTGCAAATGTCATCCAAAATTTGTTTAACACTATACCAAACCGCACTTTTGAGGTTATCAGACTTAATGGAAAGTTCACTGAGTATTAAGTATAGTTGCTAAGTGCCGTGAAATTAGCCCAAATGCCGTTAATCCGCTTAATTAATTTGCTAAAACAGGTATCTTGCTAGTGGCCTTATAATTTATTCGCGGTGTAGCTGTGCCATATGTGAAAATCTCGTGGTTCAAAGTAATCCGAGACTCCAAATATCGATAGAAGTTTCCGCTGTTACTCTGTGAGCATGTATCACTGTGATCTTTACACGATTGGTTATAATAAATGCGTGAAATGTAACAAAAATGGGTGGCCCTATATTTTTTTCGGGGACTGTATGTATATATATAACTGACGGGGTATTACAAAAAGTGTGCATTTATATACATTTGTGTGAAGAGATATATATATATATATATATATATATATAGGGTGGGTTCAAAAGGTACGAAACGTCGTTACAACCAAACCGGCTCAAATTTAAATATACCGCTTTGGGATAAGCGAATCTAGGGAGCGAATGAAGTGTCCGACGTGGCATGCGCTTGCGCATGACGACCGCTGTGGACCAGAGAGGCATTAGCAGAGGTTAATCCTGGCACATTCATCGCCTTTCATATATTCCTCGTTTCTATATATATATATATATATATATATATATATAAATATATATATATCTGTATACGTTGTTACTGCCTATCTAGACAAGACAACAACTAACATATGCTGACGATATTTTACTGTGCTCTCTCTCTCTCTCTCTCTCTCTCTCGCTCCCTGTTGTACTGTGCTGCGGGGCATAACTTAGGTAACGGAAGTATCCTCACGTACACGATGGCATTCGGATGGGAGGTGTGGCTCGGCATCCTGCTAACGCTTGATGTGATTGCCGTATTAGAGGCGCGCCTCGAGGATGACCGCGGATCGACTTCATTCCGCCTCTTCCAGGCGCTCGGCAATCTCCTCATGGAATGTGCGTAAACCCATCGGGGTCGTGGGCCCGTTGTAGTACAGCTGAATCACAGCGTCACACACGGCACACTACAGAGAGACCACCGGCTAATAGGCCTTAAACCTGCTCTTTCTCCTCAGCTTCCGGCTGGATGTTGTCCGAGAGTTCCAGGGTGTGGCCTCGCATAAGATATGTTTCACAACAACGTTCAATATTTATTTGTTTCTCAAAATTAACTTAGCGACTTCCTATTAGCAGCGGACCCACATTTTCTCCTATGTCGCTAAGACGCTAGAGGCAGCTCTACGCTGACCTTGTCCTTAGCAACAATATAATTAATAGAAAAACTAATTTATTTGATCCTCATTAGCGTCGTGTCCTGCGGCGCGCTGGCAGTCTTGAATGTGCGTGCAAGGGTCGCATTCTAACCTGCGTTCGGAGACTCCTTGCTCCAGATTGTAAATTCCTAGAAAGGTCGCCTCTCACAAGGCGGGATATGGAAATGTCGAGCGTTTCTTAATAATACTAATAAACGCCAAATTTCATGGTCCGACCGTGAATGATTGATCACATTGAATAAATTATATATATATATATATATATATATATATATATATAAAATAATAATAATAATAATAATAATAATAATAATAATAATAATAATAATAATAATAATAATAATAAAAATAATAATAATAATATTAATAATAATAATTCGAACTAACTTTAAAAAATAAGAAATCGTTAAAATCGGCATTTTATTATCTTACTTCAATTATCCGAAAATCCTAGTAAATTTGGATTTGCTGTATTAGCCGTTTAATTTCGAACGATGCCATTGCGTGTGGAGCCTGAGGAGATGGAGGATCACCACAGGTTTAGTAGATTTGAAGGTCACACACTAGTGACTGCTGGCTAGAATTAAAAGTTGTTTTTATATGACTTATGGATCGTTCTTAGCTCGTTACTCCTGCGCTTTCCCAATGACATGGAACCACCGTGAGGCATATGTTAAATGCACCGTGAGGGTCGTACCTAGAACACCAACAACAACAACAACAACAACAACAACAACAACAACAAAAGTTTCATTCTGCCTGAAGAAGTGTACATAGTCGAGTACTAGGTAGATACGTATTTCGAGTGAATGAGTGGTCACTGGCCTTCACTGTCATCTATCTAATCATCGACGAGGCCTCCAAGGCTTGAGTGTAGGGAAAAAGAGCATGCTTCGTATACGCATACGATAGTAATACTGATACGCTCGACGATGATGCCCTGGTAGCGTCGGAGAGACCGGCCGTACGCCAACCGACTCGGGTGCTGGTCGCGTTCTGGTGGCTGACGGCGCTCGTGATCGCCAACTCGTTCGCCGGCCATCTGCGCGCCGTCATGATGCTTCGTCCGAAGCCGCAGAGGCTCGTCAACTTTCGTGACATGGCCCGAGCGAATGTCGACTTCTACTCGTGGACGGGGTCCTTTTCGGAATATCTTCTCAGGGTATGATTATTAGTACCTGCAACAACAACCGTAGCAACGATGCAAGCAACAACAACAACAAAGACGAGAACAATAACGGTATACGAATCTTATTGCGATTATTAAAGAAATAATAATAATAATAATAATAATAATAATAATAATAATAATAATAATAATAATAATAATAATAATAATCGCCATGGAAACGATGGGCCCAATCAGCAAGAGCACAACGGCCACGGCTCTATGGAATGAGGAGTGGGGGTGCGCCTAGGCGGGTACACTTTGGGCACCGCAGTTGTGGGAAAACACCGAAAAAGTGCCAAAAAAAAAAAATATATATATATATATAACAATTAATTGTACGTTCATTGTGCGTGAAACGTTTCATTGTGCATCTACTGACGCATCTAAATTTTGCTGTGTTGTTCGAGAACAGCACGCCGTGAACCCACACGCGCAGAAGCTGTGGGCACGGGTGGAGAAGCGAGGAACTTCAGTTGACCTGCAGCGGATGTTCAGTCGACAAAGCATTCGTCAGGCCGCGCTCGGAAAAGTAGTGCTTGTTTGCGAGCGCCACTGCGCCGAATTTTATGTAAGCCATTTTTCGCAGTATGCAGTGCTACTCATCATGGATTGTAACACTTCTATATATTCATACACACCTACACTTTCCCACATATTAATGCTTTTAGGTAAATGGTCATCCTCCGTCTCTCTCTCTCTTCTTCCTCTTTCTCTAGCTGAAACCGCTCATTAAGAGTATGTATAATTATGCTCTCATAAAAAAACAATTGTAAGGTAAACGTCCACTAAAGCTTTGTCGGCCACCGACTGCCACGCCCAGTGGAAGCAGCCTTTGCTCATAAGATGGAGAAATCTTTAAAATATTGCCTCGTTTCGATGATTTTCTTTATTCGTGTTGGAAAACCTGCCACTACCCACGCTAATGGAAGTCAAAGTCACTAAGGCAACATATATAAAGAGATAGCTCCTTGACTGCTCGGGGTACTTTCTTCCCTTCTCCAGAACTGCGATCCGTTTATGCTCGCATTATATATATATATATGCCGTATACGCCGCTGTACGGAACCCCCAGACGAGGGTTTCACAGCAGTGCTACAATAGAGCAGTGCGGTCACTCTGTTCTCCCCTCCAAATACGGCAGAGGGCTCTCTACGCCATTGTGCGCCCCGCCGTACACCCCAGGAACGACGCCTGTCAGAAGTAAGCTCCGTTCTTCGACTGTTCGAAGTGATGCGCAGGTACCTTCAATCGAAGCGAAGATAAAACTTGTATTTAGTGGGTTTGAGCCCTACACTACCGGTCCATATCTAAAAATCGCATTAGGGTGCAGCTCGCCACTAGAAATATTACCAGCTTTTCGTTTTGTTTTGTTTAGGCATTGAGGGTATTTCTACCTTTTGTAAGTTACATTTGTAGATGATCTTGAGTGCTGCGTATCTTGTCACTATGCCGGGGCTTGTAATTCAGTTCAACCGGTGTGGGCCATGCTATTGGTCAACTCAAAAAACGCCTATCCTGATCGCTGAAATATTTACTATTAATATTATCATTATTATTAAAACGTTTTCCACTGTACTGCGTGTGTTTGAGTGCGGGATAAAGCGACTAAGACTAAGCTATGTATTCCCTATAAAGAGGACTGGTGTATCAATTAATTGGTGCGTATTTACCAGGTTTTCCCGGGGTAAAGTTCTTACAGGGCGTTTATGATTTGATAGCTGAGGACAGGCGCTTTTCTGATTAATATGAAAATTTTTATATGAGTGCACATACACGTGCGTGCAGGGAGGGCATTATATACAGGGCTTTTCACAACGTTTCTCAGAGCGATATGAGTAATTGTAGAGCTCGTTAAGACAAATATTTTTTTCATTGGCACATGGTCCCTGAGAAGTCTTGTTTTAGAGTGAGTGTGAAATGACTACAATTTGTGGCACCGGTGTTTTTGCCCGACATAGAAGCACAAAATGTGCAATTGCTAAGCACACCATCGAGTTCGTGAGAAAATTCTGCTTCATCCGAAGAACTTATAACGCCGATCAGAAGATGCGACATGATCGTTTAGAACTGAATTCGCAAAAATAAAGTTCTTTTATTAGCTTTCATACCAAAATCCATATGCCAAAATCATTACCCTACGACCACTTACAGCGATTAAAACTAACACATTCAGGCAAACGCGCGTTCCATGACGATCATTTTGGGACCAAATGTATGGCAATGCGAACCGGGGTTGCGGAGTAATTAAGATTTTTCGGCGGGATGTACAGATTAAATGCATGCATGATGTAAATCACTGTGTGGCGACGCTGCGGCTGTCGCGCGACACGCCGGCGTGAACGGCGCCACACAGTCATTTATGCATGCAATTAATCTGGACACCCTGCCAAAAAATCTTAATTACTCCACAACCACAGTCAGTTCGCATTGCCATACGTTTGGTACCAAAATGATCGCACTGAATTGTGCGCCTGAATGGGTTAGTTTCGAGAGCTGTAAGTGGTCGTATGGTAATGATTTTGAGGATAACTTCATTTTTGCAAATTCTGTTCTCAACGACCATGTCGCATCTTCTGACCGGTGTTATATGTTCTTCGGAGGAAGCAGAATTTTCTCACGTAACACGACGGCGTGCTTAGTTTCTGTATAGGAGGACTGCTTGTCTCGCAATTGCATATTTTGTGCTCCTATGTCGGGCAAACACACAATGTCGCAAATTGCAGGAATTTTTTTTAACGCTCTTACAATTACATTTTAGACGCTCGTAATTGGCTAAGTTACCTGTGGCACGATATCGTCTAAATGCATTATCGTCATTGCGTTCTCGTACTGGAATTATATAGGCTTTCTCCAATTTCACTCTCACTCCAAAACAAGACTTCTCAGAGGCCATGTTCCATTAGAAAAAAATATTTGCTTTAGCGAGCTCTACAATTCCTTATATCGCTCTTGGGAACGTTCTGGGAAACCCTGTATGTATGTATATACACATAGACATAAATACATGAACATTTTTGCGTGTTCATATATATATATATACATAGACATAAATACATGAACATTTTTGCTTGTATATATATATATATATATACCTTAGCGTAGTTACAGTACAACATGGAATATTTATTATTATATTTTATGGTTACAGGGAAACGTGAATTACTAACTATACTAGGGTTTGTGAAGAGCGCTACCAGTCGAGTTTATCCTCGAGGCAGCCCCTCATTGTGCCCATTATTGCTGCCGCATTGCCGTGCTGAACCGCCAGAATTAGCCACTGAAGTAGAAATCCAAAAGCTCTTTTGTCCCCTGTCGCCAGTGCGAATCGTTTTCCAATCTTCTAAAGAAGCGACCATGCCTCCGGAGCGGGTTGCCCGAGTGTCTCAAATACAAGCGGTACGAAAATGAACTCGTTGGCAAGCTAGGCGTATTTGTTGGCCTTTAGACATTCGGCATTGCGTGCCGCGGAGCCAACGGTAGATGCACTGATCTCCAGGTTCGAGGAGGGCGGCATTAGAGCTGACCTCAAAACCCTCGCTATAATCTCATTAACCTTGCTGTGACGACTTTGGCGTCCTTCGCTTCTACTGCAGGAGAGCCTGTGAGCCCCCCCCAGATATCTACCTGTGTTCCGCACGGACACCGGTGCTCCTTAGTTAGCCTTGTCCTAAACCTCAAACTGATGCACAGACGAAAGCTTTCGCGATCAAGTAAAGTGCCGAGGTTTGATAAAGGGATGGCTTGGAGCCATTTGCCGGCTCCTTTCTGGGCGACCGCACGCAGTCGGGTATTGTTAGCCGTAGTTAGTACGTTAGAGAGCAAGCGCTGGTACTTCATGAAGGCGATGAGGTCATCATAGGACCTCTGCAGGTGTTTGTTCGCCTCTGGGAGTAGGCCTGCGAAGTTCCCAAATCTCGTATCCGCAACCTCTTTGGCGTCCTGGAAAGCCTGCAGGGCCACGACCGGGCTGATTACCCAGAAAATACCCTCTAAGGCGTCTAATGATGCAACGTGACAGCTAGCTGCCATATGTCTGCTGTAGAGCGGATTTCCAGACCTCCGAGTCTAAGAGGGAGAGTGGCTTGAGCCCAGTTGTTGTCATCCAAATTTAGATGGAGAAGATTGCTGAGGCTGATCTTTAAGCGTTTGTCTAAGTCCCACAGCAGATCCTGGTTTGCTCCGATGTCCGTGCTGCTAAGGATATGGACGGTTCTTGCTGAACTCAGAAATTATTTAAATGGGTGGTACGCGGTTTGGGGACTGAGCAGTTTTAACAAGTTCCGGACAAATCGCGGCCGACACCACAGGAGACCCCAGGAGCGTCATGTGTGCTACCTTGACGATTCTGCACTCGGAAAGGAGTGCTTCGAAAGCGGATAGGTTAGGTTGGCCCTTGTAAATAAGTTCGCACTTCCGAGAGTTGAGCTCAAGCCCACCTTTCAGACCGAAGTCAACAATTCTCTTGCTGTATGTCTGTACCACAGATGCTTCTCCCCCGATAGTGTCATCGTTTAGGCACCAGAGATTCAAGAGAGACTGGATCTGTAGGCTTGGTCAACCATTGATTGCAATAAGGCGACCATCAAAAAGAACCGGGCGGATGGCCTCAGGTACCGTACTACTTCTGATAATGTCAACCACTTTCCCTAGGTCGCACAGTAGACGGCTGACGATATTTGCGTTAGTCGTGGCAACGAGATTTCTTTAATGGCGCGGCCGCAGGCCGTCTATGCCTGCGGTAGACCCTGCCGGAAAGGTCCATACGGCCTCGCGGACCAGTTCTGCACTGGTGACGGGCGGCTCGGCGTAGGGAGGTCTCGGCGGAAAATCGAGGTCGGGCGGCTCGGCGTAGGGTGGTCTCAGCGGAAATTGAGGTCGGTCGGCTCTCTAGGGTGTTTTGAAGTCATTGCCACGAAAGCGTCGGCTGCGCACACTGGGCGTCGCACAAAAAGCAAAACGAAAGCGACTCTGATAGCACGAGCCATGGATTTGATCTTGACACGATGGGTACAGTTGGTCGACGCCAAGGATGTAACTCTTCTCTCTCTAACGACGCCCTTGTTATGTAACTCACTAAAAGCAAACATGGAAATTAAAAATTAAAGGTAAGATAGAACGAACTTGAACTACATCCATAAATCGTGATTTTTGCGAGTCGAACATTTTGTTAAACTTAATTAATTTTTGCCGCCGTCCGCAGATATCACAGGTGTGCAAAGACTTCATGGACATCGGTGAGTTCTATTTTCCACGGGAAGGCGAGATCTACAACTACCCATCAGTAATGTTCTTCAACAACCGGCTGCCGAAGTGGATCGCCAAAAGCATCAACCATCTGTACGATATTATTAGAAAGGTCTTCAATATATCTTAATATATATATATATATCTTAATATATATATATATATATACTTTTTATTTATCGGAATAAGAACTATAGACTTATATGTACTTTCCTAAAGTAAGCGAGAAACCTTTTTTTTTGTGGAGGAGGGTTAAATGCAGTTACGCACTACTGCTACGAGAAGGAGTTTCCATCTCGAGCTGTGTGGGACTCGACCCCAGCGGATGGATGTTACGCCGCTGAGACCCATACCTACTAAACGCACCTCCCCCCTTAAACTTCACTCTCTGATGGCCCAGATCTCCATAGAACAGTACTATGGGCCATCAGGAGAAGTGGCGAGTGCCCTATCGGATCAATTGGCCGGGGTCACTCACGGGTTCCCCCACCTGTCAAGCGCACTTTGTCCCAGCCGTTGCGAACCCGTTTGATTCAAAGTTGCACTTTCTTCAGCCGTGCTGGCGTCAAAAAAATTCTGTCTCTCCTTGCATCTTCTGTGCTTTGTTTTTAGCACTTCCTGTGCAACTTCCGCTCCCAATTCCCATGTTTGGGTCGAACACAGGATGTATTCCACGAACTCTTTTATACCATTTCGCGGGGGTCTTGTACTTCGGGATAGGTAAGTCCCGCTCTGGACCATCTCTCACGAGTCTTTCTAATTGCCATGGTTCTGGCCTCTTCCCATGCCTGGCACCTGAGGAGTGTATGTTGTGGGGTGTCTTCCACGGCTTCGTTGCAAAAAAGGCATGTTTCTGATAGGGCCTTCCCTATTCGGTAAAGGTATGACTGGAAGTTGCCTTGTCCCGTGAGAACCTGCGTTAGGTGAAAGGTTAAGTCCTCTCCCGACCTTGCTATCCACGCTCGTATGTTTGGGAGCAGTTTGCTTAGACTCTTTCCGGGGGCACCAAAGGGAATTGCGTCCCACTCTGCTTGCCAGTCCTCTATAGTGGCGTTTCTCTCTCTTTCTTTGTCGCATTCTGTGGGTGTGCCAATATCCCAAAGGCGCTGTCTTTCGGACGCCTTAAGGTCCCAGGGGGTCTCTCCGGCAAGCAGCAGAGCTGCGTTTGGGCTGACCGTTCTGTAGCCTTGTATTACCCCACGGGCTGCGATCCGCTGTGTTTTGCGCATGATCAACTTTGCTTTTTTTGACTTAAGAGTCGCCCTGGCCCAAACGGCAGCCCCGAGGAGCGCGATTGACTCCGCTACCGTCATCAGTAGTTTCCTTATACGAGCCCGCGGTCCATGTATATTCGGAAGTATCCTGGCAATAGCGTTTGCCGTCTTTGATGCTTTTTCCGTAGCCTTCTTGATCTGACATAAGCCGGTCATGGACGTGTCCAACGTGATCCCAAGGTAGCGGGCTTTATTCACGAATCTGATTGGTTGTCCCGCGACCTGTATGTTTAACGGTCGAACTCTGTTTTGCCCGTTAAGAGAATGACTTCACTTTTTCTGGGGCGAGTGCCAGCCCCGCGGCCGTCATCCACTCCGCTGTCGAGTGCAATGCTTTGTTTGTATTTAGCTCGAGCTCATCCTCCGTTTTAGCCTGTGCTACGACCCCTAAGTCGTCAGCGTAAGCAATCATTTCTATTCCCGGGGGTAGGCCGCTTTGCCGCAGAACGTCGTCATATGCGAGGTTCCACAACAGACGGCCCAGGATTGAGCCCTGTGGTACCCCGGCTGTCATCGGGAAGACTACGTTGCCGTTTGAAACAGACCTCTCCTTAAGGTATCCAGAAATTACCTTAACTAGGTACGGCGGAAATTTTTTGCGAACGAGCGTATGGTCTTCCATGGTAGGCTGTTGAAGGCATTTCTCACATCCAAAAGGGTGACCATGATTAGCTGTCTTGTACAGATGGTGGATTCCCGCACCTGTTCAGCTCTACTGAGAACTCTGTGGATTGCTGTTAGGGCCGATCTGTGTTTACGGAAGCCAAATTGTGCCGGTGACAAGAGTCCGCACTCCTCCGCAAAGAGCCTGAGCCTTTCTTCGATGATGGTTTCCATGTTGGTGGAAACTCTCCTTTTCCCGTCTTGATCTTGTCAGCCGCTAGGCGAACCTCGAGAGGCTGGATTACCGGGAATTCGTCTTCTGTTAACTGGGGTTCATTTTCGTAAGCAGCTCTCTCGAATATGTCGTGAGTCGGGAAAAGCTTAGTAAAAATATCTACTGTTTCCTGTTCGTCGAGGGCTTCCGTGACAGCGGTTTTCTTCTTACCGCGTACAATTCTGTATGGCTTTCCCCATGGGTCTTCTTGGACCTGCTCTTGGAGCTCTTGCAAGCACTTGGTTTTGCTGTTAGCAATGGCGCTCTTGAGAATTACTCTGCTTCTCCTGTATCTATTCAGTGCCTGCATACGCTCTTCATTGTCTCGGTGAGTCTGCTTTAGTGCTCTTCTGGCTTTGTTGCAAGCGAGAAACCTTGTTGTCATTAGAAGTGCTTCCACTTAACTGGTTCTTGTATGAGTAGGTTTAAAAGAGTAGTCAGTATTGTAAATGTATGCCTAATCGTCCTTTGCTTAATAATATCATTTATCATTTTTATTAAACCGTCTAGCCAAATATGGTACACTACGGCCTGTATAACACATTTTTGAGGTAATGCCAGACGACTCTGAGCTCAAGGATGTGAGGCTTGTGAATACAAGCTTGTGAAAATCACACTAGCTGCAGTTTGCTGCCGATTACGCACGTGCATCATGCATTCCCAAAACCTCTCACATAAACAAAATATCACAATGGGTGACTTGGAACAAAACTTCACCAACTATGTACATAATTCACGTGTGGCCTCGTGTATGACCGAAAGTAGTGCATCGAAATGGTTCCGTACAATGTCAGAAGTGCACCAACAAGTTTTCTTGCGTGTAATTTCTACGGATATTAGTGCGACGTTGTGCTATCCCGTTACCTTGTTGGTAAATAAGGGTACCAAAACTTTTTTTTTATGGAGGAGGGTTAAATACTTTTACGTACTATTGCTACGAGTAGAAAATGAGAAGGTCCCATTTTCCATTCGAGCAGTGTGGGACTCGATCCCAGCGAATGAGTGTTAGCCCGCTGAGACCCATACCCACTAAACGCACCTCCCTCCTTAAGCTTCACTCTCTGATGGCTCAGATCTCCATAGAACAGTACTATGGGCCATCAGGAGAAGTGGCGAGTGCCACTCGGATCATCCCCAACGTTCGGCGTGTTTTGTACTAACACCTGCGAAGGACTAACGTGATTTTCTAGTGCAGTAGACGGAAATCTTGCTCTCCTGAGCCTTCCCAAGGTTCCTTTCTTTTACATTACCTCCGTAGCCATAGCTGCACCTAGCCTCACCCAGAAGTCGTGCCGCATATGTAGTCTACGAACTCCTTAAGGGTTCCTCTAGGGGGATCTGGAATATTTTATCCTCTTCCGTCTCCCTCATTGGTCCATTTGTTCCTGAGTTTTGCAATTGCTGTGGCTCTAGCCTGTTCTAGTGCCTGACACTTTAGAAGAGTGTGGGTCGAGTCATCCTCCGTTCCCTCTTGGCAATAAACGCAGCTCGATGAGGGAGCTTTTCCGATTCGAAACAGGTATGTCTGCAAGTCCCCATGTCCCGTGAGGATCTGTGTGAGGTAATGGTTTAGTTCTCCCCCCGGCCGCTCAATCCATTGTTTGATGTTTGGGATGAGGGATCGAAGAGTATGCCCCGGTGCTTCAGAAGGAATGGAGTCCCATTTGGCTTGCCATGCTTCCATTGTCTTCTCTCTCTGTACTTCCTTACTGCTGCTCGAGCTGCTGTCCCAGAGTTTTCGCCTTTCCTCCACCTTTAGGTACCAGGGAAGAGCTCCGGCCAGCACGAGAGCAGAGTTTGTGCTAACGGTGCGATACGCCTGGATAATCCTGAGAGCCGCCACTCTCTGAGTGCTTCCAAGGATCCCTCTCGCTTTCTTTGTTTTCAAAGAAGCCTTGAGCCAGACTGGGGACCCGAATAGCGCTATAGATTCGGCCACTGACATCAGCAATCTACGCCTGCATTCTCTTGGTCCGTGAATGTTTAGTAGAATTCTTGCAATTGCATTAGCCGCCTTGGCCGCCTTTGCCGAAGTTATCTTCAGGTGGCTGAGGCCCGTCAGGCTCTTGTCCAAGCGTATCCCCAAGTACCGGGCCTCCTTGACCTGCTTTATTTGCTGGCCTGCCAGGTAAAGTCTGATGGGACTCACCTTCTTCCGTCCCGTTAGCAGTATAGCCTCGCTTTTCTCCGGAGCGATTGCTAAGCCGGCTTCGTCCATCCATCTCCTCGTAGACTCTAGTGTTTTATTGGCGTTAAGTTCCAATTCTTCTGCAGTCTTTGCCTGAACTGTGATAGCCAGATCATCCGCGTACGCGATCATCTCTACTCCTTGAGGAAGGTTATCCTGGCAGAGTACGCCATCGTACGCTAGGTTCCAGAGCAAGGGACACAGGATCGAGCCATGTGTAACTCCTGCTGTCATTGATAATTCCACTTCACCGTTGAAAACAGTTCGGTCCTCCAGGCATCCTGAGATAACCTTAACAAGATAGTGTGAGACTTTTTTTTCACTAGCGTGCCCAGTATTGTCCTCCACGGGAGGCTGTTAAAGGCGTTCCTGACATCTAGAAGTTTTGCCAGGAACAGTTTTCTGGTGCATATGATTGAACTATGTAAAAGGTCAGCCTTGTCCGTAACTCGATGGACAGCAGTGAGAACTGACCGTTTTTTTCTGAATCCATATTGAGAGTCCGAAAGGAGTCCGTTTTCCTCTACAAAGGTCCTGAACCTTTCTTCAATGATTGCCTCGTACCCTTTCGCCAGGGTATTCAATAGGCAGATAGGTCTGAATCCTCCGTTGTCTTTGGGGATAAGGACAACATCAGCTTGTTTCTAGTTTGCAGGTATTGTTCCCTTTCTGGTCGCTGTAGTGAACTCCTGTGCAACCAGATCTGGATACTCCTTAAATAGTACTTTGATTGCCAGGGACGGGATGCCGTCTGGTCCTGGAGCCTTTCCCGGCTTAAGTCTCGCCGCAGCCTTGAGTACCTCTGCTACCGATATTGCTGGGGGCTCGTCCCCTTCTCCTGTGGGTGCCTCTGGCGTGTTATATTGCTCCCTGTCGAAGCGAGCGTGTTCCGGGAAGAGTTTGTTCAAAGCCTGGCTGGTTTGCTCCTTTGTGAGCACACCCCTGGGCTTTCGTGCGTTACTCCCTTTTATTATCTTGTAGGGCTTTCCCCAAGGATCGCCATCAATTTCCTTGAGAAGGTTGCGCCATCTATTTGTCTTGCTCTCAATAATTGCTTGCTTCGTTGTGGCTCTACATGTTCGATAGTTAACCAAAGCTTGAGCTTCATCCTCTAGGGTCTTGTGTGGGTTTTTTAGTTTACGCCTTGCTCTGTTGCAGTCAGACCTCTTTTGCGCAATGGTCGTATTCTACCAGTAGTTTGGCTGTAAGTTCGCCCGCTTTAGATGTATGGGCTTCGTAGCTCGAGCACATGCCGTTATTAGAAGCTCTTGCAGCTCCTCTGGGGTTTAGGGTAGTCCAGCGTCGGCGATTGTATTGCTGATTTCTGCTCTAAAGGATTCCTCATCGGATATCCTGTAGCGAGCTTTATTGCTTGCGGGTGGCCTGGGTGTCCGCGCCTTTACCGTGAACTCTATGCAGTAGTGGTCGCTGAGGTTTTCCTCTTCAGTGAGGACTTTCCAACCCGTTATTTTACAAGCCAGCGTGTCATCGCAAAGCGTTAAGTCAATATGAGAGTATTGGCCTGCCCTGTGAAAAGTAGGTTCCTTGCCTTTGTTCTGTACGTATATGTCATGACTAGCTTCTCAATCGAGTAAGGTTCTTCCTCTTATATCCGTTTTCTTTGATCCCCATATTTCACGTGCTGCATTAAAGTCGCCCGTGAGTAGGGTTTCCAATCCTTTACTGGTGTCGCGTACTGAGTCTCCGAGTTCAGTAAGGAACCTTTCAAATTCCTCCTGTGAGCAGTTCGGGCTGATGTAGCATGAGTACAGTCTCCACTTGTTGGCTACGTCCACCCACACGTATCCTGCTCCTTTTCCGTGTTTTGTTATTGGTAGGGAGCCGGTGTTAATGATAGCAGCGCTAAGCGTTAGATCATTGTACCAACCTGCTCGTGTGCTTGCTCTACTTTTACTTGGTTTACTGATAGAAACGAGGCTTGCGTTGCGTCTAGCTGCTATTTCCTCTAGCATGTCATGCGCTAGTCTGCTCCTATTACAGTTAACTTGAATTACATTGGTCTCCATTTTTATTGGTTGGCAAGGATTTGTCCGTCCGTGTCTTGAAACCGAGCGGCTCCTCAAGCACCCTGTTCCGCCCATCCCTCTAAGTTTGTCCTGCTCCGGCGAGCGTCCTTCCTTGAAGCTTTTTTCTGCTCCGCAGTCAGTTGCTCTCTTTTTTCTGCTTGTGGGGAGATTTGCTGGTCGGTCTCTGTCTCCTGAGCGGCCGAATCAGTTTTGCCACCTCTATTAGCTTGTGCTGCCTGCTTGGCCGCATGTATTGCTTGTCTTCGTTCCGTCAGAATTTGGAGGTAGTTGGGGCAGGCAGTAGATCTGGCGCGGTGACCTACACTTCCACAAACGTAACACTTGGGGGCTTCGGCCTCGCAGTCACGGGCGACGTGTCCGGCGTCGCCGCACCTGTAGCATAATTGGCTTTCGGCTTTATTGTTCCTGCATTCCCTGGTTGTGTGCCCTATGTCGTGGCAGTTATGGCAAGTTGGCAGGGTAATCCATTCCTCAGGCCTCCTATTGAAGCCACCTAACTTCAAGGTTTTCCTCGCCAGGAGCTTGCGCGCCTCCTGCTTTGGCAACGTTACTAAACATTGCCAGCTGCCCTTCTTGTTAGGTCGCGGAGCCTCTGTTCGCATATGAGTCGATTCGTGAAGATTCAGGGTCTTCCGCGCTTATGAAAGGGTTAACATCGCGCAGGACAACCGTCATAGTAGGGCCAGTGACCACTCTGGTATCAACCTCTCCCCCGTTACCTTGGCGTAGTACAGCAGCAAAAGTGGCGGAGCTGCCAGCCCTTTCCTCCGCTATCTTGTGGATAAGGTCTCCGGTACGAGTGGTTCTAACGGGGCCAATTTGCACACCATTTTCAGGCTTTCCGACTAGCGGACGGATCTTGTCAAGCATCTCGCTTGCCGAGGTTCCTTCTTTCGCCCGGATTCTCACTGACACCGTGGGCCAGTAATACCTACGTCTGGCTTGGGCCTTCGCTGTCCCTCGTTTGTGATGTCTGCCGAGCAGCCTACCTGCCTGCAGCAGGCCTCAGTGGCTCTTCGGAGCGATGTCCCGATCAACTCCTGGGATATATAGAGAGCCACTGGTTCCAAGTTTGTCTTGTCGTGGCTCCTCTCAAGAGTCTTGCAGAGTATCTGCAGAAACCTTTGTGGAGAAACCTCTGGGCCTGTTACTCCGATCACCAACTAGGAGACGTCGGTTTGCGCGTCTCGCGACGCTACAATGCTGTCTTTCGAAAAGCGGGCGGCTTTGAATGTGGCTTCCGGCCAGTCTTGTCGAATAAGTTAGGTAGCGTCCTCAAGCGACGGCAACGCTGCCAGTTGTTCCTCAATGAGCTTAGCCGTTTGTAGATCTAGCTGCTCTTTATCTAGTTTTTTCTGGCACGTATTGCATATAAGGTTTTTGGGCGTTAGAAACCTTTCTGAGTGAGCTGATTCCTGTACTTTTAGGTCCTCAACCTGTTTGGCCAGACCCTCTGCCTTTGCCTTCCATCGTGATTCTTTGCACTTGTGCCATCTGTTCGGCGTTGGCTTCCTTTAGTTGCTTGATAGAACTCACGTGCTCTGCTTCACTAGCTTTCTGTTTTAGTTTAAGCTCCCATGTGCATTTGTCGAGGCGAGTGATCGCAGCCTTGATGTCCGTTTGTGTAGTGACATGTTTTTCTTTAAGCGCCGTAAGCTGCTTGACCATTTGTACGTTTGCACACTAAGGCAGTGCTCGCCTATAAAAAAATAGTTTAAAATCACCTCCCGACGAGTCCTCCTTGTCTTCCTCTGCGACGTCCCCAGCTCTTGTGATCCTGGTGCGCCCTGTAGACCCGTAAGGTCCCCTGCATGGTCAGGACGGTTAAGTCGATCAGGTTCTTCTTTGACACCCCGAGAGTCAGTAGATCCTTCACCGACTCGGGTTCCCACACACCGGTCATGGACACAGTGATGGACCCGAATCGGTGGGATGAGCCGGGTAGCTGATCTCTGATCTCGGGGATGTCATATTTCCTGATCTTGTCCCGTCTGGCCCGTGCAAGGTCCCTAGATGGTCCGCACACCTCGGTGTCTAAGACCCAGACCCCGGTAGGTGTTGTGATCACGAGGTCCGGTCTCAGGGAGGGTGCGGTGGGTCTACGGAAGGTGCGCTCGCGGTCCACCTGCAGTCCCTTTCCCCGCAGTAGTCGGGAGACCCGCTCACAAATGTCGTCGTGGCGCTTTATGATCGGGAGATGGGTGTAGTCGCACAGTTGACTGACGTGGGCCAGCGTTTCAACGGCGTTGCACCCGTGACGACAAAATTTGTCGTACCAGGGGCGGCCTCTGGCGAGCCTGGCACGCGTTGGTAGTGCGTTGATCCTTAGCTTAATCAGATTAATATACTCCTTACCTGATAGGTAAGCAGTACCTTTGACCCAGTTTTGTGTAAAAGGTGATTTGTGTGCGTTTTTTAAATGAGCTCCATCGAATGTATTATGTAGTGTTAGAGCCCAGTATTCGGTCTCTTGTGCGGCATTTTCGATGGTTGTATCCCCGAACTCACAAAGGGCGCTGGTTTTCGCCAGTTCGTCCCTGTGGTAATCCGAGGATAGCAACCATTGCGTGCCAATGTGGGGTGATTTTTGTAAGTTGGTGAGTCGGGAGAGGCGAAGTCTGGTAATTAGTGTTCGGAGACAGGGGATGTCCAGACCGCCATGTGCTGTGTGCGCGTAGAGGAATGCGTTAGGCACGGAGTTTTCGAGCTTGAGCCAATGCAATTTCACCGTACGCCTGATCTCGTTATCTAATTCTAAGAGGAAAGCTCTGGATGGCCGGGGACCAGCGACCAATCTGTAAAGGATTTTGGGGATGGCGAATTGTTTAAGTATTGCTAATCTTTGTTGGGGTTTGAGGGGAGCTATTGTTAGTCTGCTAAGAAAATCTAGGAGTGTATCCTTGGCTGAGTCGACCCTGCCAGTATTGTCGAATTCTATGCCGAGGTACCTCCATCGAGCGCTTAAACCTTTTGTGGGCAAAAGCCTCTCTCCAACGGTGAATTCGGGGGAGTTCTGATAAAAACTTTTCTTCACCCGCCCGTCATACAGGTGGGATATAGTAAAGCTCTTATCAGGATTAATTTCTAGGCCTCTTGCTTTTAATAGGGGGTTAGCTAAATCTAGGAGTTGTTGGAGAGTATTTTTGGTGGACGCAAGGAGAATGAGGTCATCCGCAAAGGCTAGGCCCATAAGGCGGGTTCCCTCTTTTAGTTGGTATCCTATATTAGTATCGTTGAGTTTACGCAGAATGTCGTCAAAAACTAAGTTAAATAACAGAGGCGACAAGGGATCTCCTTGACGAACACCTCGTGTGGGCCTGATGGTACGACATTCTTTGCCAAATTCTAGGAGTGTTAGGGAGGATTGGTAAAGGCGCTCGATATAATCGATGAAGACCCTTGGGTACCCCCTGCTCTCGAGTGTCCACAGGACCGCGTCGTGACTGATCGAGTCGAACGCCTTTCTCAGGTCGATCGACGCGATCCTCAGTTCGCGGCCCGTGGTCTTGGCATCATGAATGATGCCATCGAGAACATTGAGGTTCTCAAAGGTTCCATCGTAGGGGATGAAGGCTCGTTGGGTGTGGAGAATTTTCATGGAGGTTTGGATACGTTTAGATAGAATTTTATTTAGCGTTCGTTGCAGATAAGAACTAATAGAAATGGGACGGAGGTCACTAGGGGAGGACGCGTTTGTGACCTTAGGGATGAACGCTACACGAGCCTTCTGCTGGCAGGGGGGGATGTCACTAATGATTAATATATTGAGGAGACAGCAGACTGTTTCTTCGGGAAGTTTACGGAGGGATGCTAATTTAATCCCATCCAAGCCTAGTGCTTTAGAAGATCCGCGGAGTGCTCTTTGCGTTTCGAATAGGGAGATAGGGTTTGAAACGCATTTGAGATCAGGGTTAGGAATGTAGGGGTTAGGAGTGAGTGGTGGGGGGGGAGGTTGGGTCATTGCATTGGTCCAATGCTCAACAACATCCGTGTCGTTTATGTTGTTTATGCGTCGTGTACCGTCCAATATGCCTTGAGCACATTTGGACCGGTTTTTGTTGTATAGCTTTTGTGTGAGAGCGTAGTGTTCCCGTCGTAGTTGTCGCTTAGACAACACCCGATCGGTGGATGGGGTTGTCACCGCTGTACTCCGGGTATGCTTGTTGTTTAGGTGTTTATCTAAGAATATGTTTAGTGCGTCTGTGTGTGCTTCACCCCGACAAATAATATTTGTCAAAAGGGTGAGGTCTGCGGTAGATGTGTGTCGGGGGAGTTTGTGTGTGAGAGCTTGTATATGCGCAATTATTGCGTCTTTTGGGGAAGGAAACGTTGTTTCCATTGGGCCATCGGTTAATCTTTTCGGATAAGGATCGCCAGCCTCGTCAGAGGAAGACGATTGTCGAGTTCGCTTGCGCGCAAGCTCACTGACTTTCGCCTTATATGCCGTCGTTTTACGCTGGCTTTTAATCGACCCAACTGTGCGATCGGGAAATTTTGATACTAGATGATCTATGATCTCGCCGGGTGTCACGTTATTATTTTCCGATTGGAGGGAGACTTCTAAGTAGGCGAGAAGGTCACGGTCTTGGGGGTCCCAGCGCGCCTTTTTAAGAGGTGGTTGGCTGCTTACGTTGTCATTCCACTCAGACGGATGTTTCCGTCTGATGTGGATGCGGAGGCCGGCGATGGAGTTAAAAGATCGTAAGCAGTCGGCGACTGGGCATTGATTTACGGGGGGGGGGGAGGGACCGTGACTGGGGGAGGGGGTGGCACCCGGCGTGGGGATGTGGGGGCATTTGGGGAGATGTTGTTGATGTCTTCGGTATTAACCTCGGCATCAATAGCATCGTTTTTATTATCGTTATTATTACTATTATTATTATTTCTAATACTATCATTATTATTATTATTATTATTATTATTATTATTATTACTATTGGTACAACCATTGTTAATAGAGGAGACACCGGAGCCGCTTGGTATAGGTGTAGGCTCCTGAATATGGGTGTTAAGGGAATCGGCTATATTATTATTTCTATTGGATGGTGTGTTTCTATTCGGCCGATTATTATTATAAGTGGTTGTACGTGGGGATCTAACCGTGGGAGACGCGCCTAGTTGAGTGGGGTCGGGGCAGCTATGGTGTAATTGGTTATTATCGCTATTGGGGGCGGGGGGGGGAGTGAGCGGGTTATTTAAGCTAGGAGAGGTGGGGTTGACTACCTGTGAGTTGTGGGAGCGCATGTGGGCCGCGAGGCCGGCACCAGTCTTGCATTTCCGGTCGCAGATTGAACAGGTCAGTCGTCGGGGGTCCATCCTGCTCCTCGTCTTCTGCGGAAGTGAAGATAAAATGTGGATAAAAGCCCTTGGTTCCGTGGGTGTTAAAATCGATGTGGTGGATGGAGCGTATCGGGTTGTAGATGGCGGGACCCGATACGCGTGTTTGGCTATTGCTCGTTAGCAGCCAAATAAAAACTAGCCTGACCACACGGTGCCAAACCGTACACTGTCACAATGTATCAACACAGTGTCTGGTTGTCGTGTGTGTATATATGTAGCAGCACTAAATAATATATTGTATAGCTAGTAGATTGCTCTACAGGGCGGATAGTATACGTATAACGAATACCAGCGCCGCCCCCCTATGATCTAGTGAGATATAGGTAGCACACAATATATTAATATTACCAGTGCACAGTGATCATGGGATGTATGTAACAAGCAACGATCAGTACAGGCCACCCTTGTTACTACACGCAAGCCGGTTACTCGTTCGCAGCTGTTAACCTATGGCCGGTTCACAACACAGAGCGCTACATACATATATAAATATATATATGTATGTCACCACTCTGTGTGCGTTGGCCGGCTCATATGCACACGCGCTAGCGAACGTGAGGTTAGCTTACGCGCCCTGCACGTTATCTCGTACCTGAATGTGGGGCAGACGTCACACCCGTATGTTGGTCCGGGCGCGCGCCTGCACGATGTCGATGTGCAATGTGCACGTCAACTTCTCCCACAACACACTCCCTCTTGAATGCCGCTCTCTGCCACGAGGCCACGTGGTGACCAACTGGCCGGCTATCCAAGATGGCCGCGGTAGCGGCGGCTACTACAATGCTATATATGTATCCCTAGGGATACATACATACACATTAGCAATAGCCATAGACAGAAACAAGGCGGTTTTTGGTGATTGGTGGTGACCAAAAACGCCGGATCTGCCTATCTAATGATGCACTGATACACCGGGCACTAACCACACACACACACAACACTGTACAACACTTAAAAACACTGGTTTTCTAACTCGGCAGTATCCGACCGGTTGGTCGGTCCGCCGCCGATGTTGATACACTACGATGAATGCACGGTTCCACAAATCGCGAAATTTTCGACGAAATGACGGCAGCGGTGTGCTGATGGGGTTGCACTGGGTCACAAACTTGCTTAGCACGATGGTCTGTGCGCTTCCCGGTCAATTTAGCCGATATTGTTAGCGAACAACACCGATTGACCGGGAGCGAGCGAAGATGCGACCGTCCGCTGTGGCAGCCGGTGGCAGACTGACAGCCGGTGACAGACTTAAATAGCTCACCCAAACCCCCTGCACTATCCTGCAGGCCCTCTTCGGCGCGCGTTTTCTTTGCCGCTTTGACCTTTTAGCTGGCCACGGTTCGACCTGTCACACCCTGCGTAGGATCGTTTGGCGAAATTGCCATTGCTGCCCCTACCAAAACATTAGCGGTAGCAAAATAAGAACAATTACGATAACAGTAAAATCGTTCCTGTATGCACGCATATGCCTCTTGACTGGTGTACTCCAGATTGCAGATGTACTTCGAATCGGGGCTGGACACAAAGAGCGTTAACTCGAACTTCAATAAGTGCCAAGGAGGTATATATATATATATATATATATATATATATACATATACATAAATATAAACGATCGTTTGGCGAAATCGCCATTGCTGCCCCTACCAAAACATTAGCGGTAGCAAAATAAGAACAATTACGATAACAGTAAAATCGTTCCTGTACGCACGTATATGCCTCTTGACTGGTGTACTCCAGATTGCAGATGTACTTCGAATCGGGGCTGGACACAAAGAGCGTTAACTCGAACTTCAATAAGTGCCAAGGAGACCGGAAAGACGACAATAACTTCAAAAAGCTCGGCATATCCGACCTCGGAGGTGCCTTCCTCATGGTGATCTTCTTCATGGTGGGTTAACTTCAATTATATGTAGTTATCGGCCTTCATCTAGGTGTACAGGGTGCCCGGCAAAGTTTTCAAAGGCGATATAGGAAATTGTAGAGCTCGTTAAAACACATATATTTTCCACTAGAAAATCATCCCTAAGAAAAAAATTTAGTTATTTTAGTAACTTTGACGTTCAACACCTCAGTAACACCTACAGGTAATTATACATTTCGTGCCGAGTATTTTGGTGAAACTTTATGACGATTCGATCCGTAATTGCGAAGTTATTGAGGTTTTCCGGAGGGCATGTCGAAATTACGTACAGGCATAAATTACCTACTTCATCAAATAAATTACTCTAGGTCATTAATGGATGCACTTGATTGAGAAAACGTGATTACTCCGTAACCACGGATCGGATCGCCATTGATTATTCTGAAATGTGCAATGTATATGTCAGCGATGTGATTATCTGCTTTAATAGGGTTATTATTTAATAGGTAATCATGCTCTATTGGAAAAGACTACTTGCTTAAACGAGCTCCACAATTTTCTAGGCTTTAGAAAACATTTTCGGACACTCTGTATATATATATATATATATATCTTAGTTTACACTTATTGTATGAGGCGTAACGCAGTAGTGAACTCGCAACGAGTATCGACTGTGCTATTCTGCATCACTGGCCAAATTAGATTGTGAACCTGTTTTAAAGAGGCCAGGGCCCGTCTGAGGCATTTAAAAGACGAGAGATTTCAACTAACTACAGTAGTTGGTGGTGCATTCACTTTTATCTAGCGACCTAAGCTAACAGACCTTTTAAAAGTATTGAATTAAAGTCGAATAATTGTCATGTATATGCATACGTGAACACATGTTTGTTTTGTTGTGTGCTTGTTTTGTTGTGTGTTACGTGTTCATGAAACTAGAGTTTATCTCTGCTAGTGTTTACCGCCGAATGCACCGCCGGGGTGATCAGCAACAGCCTGGGCAGACGAAGCGGCAATATGAGAACGCGGGACCCGAAGACTGCTAACCAGAGGCCACCTGAGCATGAGCGCGTGACGCGTGAAGGTAGTCGCTTTTCCGTTGGAGCGAGCACCGTTTGAGTAGCGGTTGACATCTATATACTGAATCTTCCCAAAAATTACTCTATTCCCATCGTTTGTTTTCGAGAGTGGCGTTTTCTGTGAATCGGTCGCCTGAACACTGGCATTAACCCGGCATAGCGTTGCAGTGTAACACAAAAACTTGCAAAACGTTTCTAAAGTCTAAAAGTCGCAGCTGTGGCAAATGGCTGCGCGGGTATGTGTTATATAGCGGTGCTAAGCGTCTCTGAACTCAAAGTGGTCGTCATCCTGTAAGTCTGACAAGGAGCACATGATCCTGTTATCAAAATATCAGATGCTGCTCGGTTGCGGTAAACGTGATGCTGTTGCAAACATTATTTGGCAAAACTGCATTAAAGAAAGAAATTGCCAGAAGAAATTCGGCATACCGTAAGGTCTGATCGAATCAAATAAAGACTCTGAGCCACGTTACAAATATGATGTAATGGATGCGCAAATAACACATAGACGCCAACATCTATGGCGATGAATTTGTCTACCCTCAACAAAAGCAGGGCGTGGTTAGGTTAAATCGTACAATGATAACGATAGAGTTCACTAGATTTACCCCCAGTGTCTGAAGGCTACGCATTAACGTGTTCGACCCTTAAAAAGCGATTCTAGATGACGTTTGCTGAAGTTTCTGGATCGAGTACGTTCCACCAATATCTTAACGAAAATATATAGCAAATTGATATATATATATATGTCATTGGGGATGATAATGTGAACATGTACACTTTTTATACGTCGGTCCTCCAACTTGAGCTAAGCCCAGATTAGAACAGAAAGGGGTTTGTGCCAAGAGCGTAGCACATAATAAGAGCTTTCGGTCAATAACCAAATCCGCGGATGAGTTAAATTTGTATGTGTCAACCAAGAATGCAAACATGCAAGTTATGAGCTTTTTGCATTCCACAATTTAAGGTCAATCAATCGATGTTTCGGGCTTTAATATGACTTTGTTTATATAGTACTAATTGGACCAAACTTTAAAATTGACTGTGTTCAACTAAATGCTCTACCGGCGAACAACAGTAGCATTCTATAGTTATGATCATGCGCTAGCCGCAGGGAGAACCAGTCGTACCAAACAATAAAACATTAGCACCTTATAAGTCTAGAGAGTTCTTTCTTTTTTTTCTTGGTAGAGAAGTGGTTTGCCCACCGCTATAAACTATGCGTTTAATCAACTCTTGGATTTATTGTCATAAGCATACAATTATGGAGAATAAAAACAGTTTCTACGGGATCTCCGGAAGCCCTGCCGCTGACGGAAGAGATCCCTTTACGGCCGCAGCGTTGCCGCGCTGAATCTCGATCGATATGCGCTGCAACAGGTATTTGCTAGCTCGAGGGTCCTAAGTTGCAGCGATGACTTTCCGGCCTAGTTCCTAAATAAATTTTATAGACTCCGGTCCGATTGGTCCAAAGGTCTCTATGGCGATCGGCTGAACTATAAATTGCGACGCTAGTTCCTGGTATTTCGTCCCTTTTCGGTTCTCTGCGAGCCGGGCGCCTGCATTCACCTCGTGTTTTGAACGTAGCTTTTGGCCAGCGTACATGATACTGTAACATCCCACACGAAGAGACGACCACGAGCCCAGGGGTTCTTTCTTATTCGAAAATATGCATCTTTAATTGGAATTACTGGGTTACCCCCAAGAGATAAATCCCTGGCATTCACCGATTATGCCTCGTGTTGGAATCGACCCCACAATTCATACATTAAGGTTGTAGCACATCTCTACCACACCGTCCCGCCGACGGTCCCGCTCTACCTGTGATTTTTCGAATTTATAGGTGCACTTTTACAGACGCAATTCACCAGAATATATACCTCTGCAGCGGCCACCTGCGGTCACCGAATCTCACCGGAAAGAAGCTTACACAGTTTGAGGTTTTTGTAATTCGATTACAACAGGCCGTCGCAATAATTAAATATACGAACTGAAGTCTACTCACCTAGCAGCATTTCTGCTCTATCCGCTCTGGCAGCTTGGTTTCCGACTCAGTGCCACTCACTGCTACGCCTTAGTCCAGGCACGTGGGCCAGGTCCAAGCGGGGCCCGCCTGTCTTATCTTAAGCTGCAGACCGCAGTAGCCGGCAAGGTATTGTTTAGCGCACCTCACACTTCGCTCGTTCCATTCTTTTTCTGAGTTGAAATATGAGTTATCGCTCTAATCATAGTGCAGCCAGCAAGTAAGCAGAAGCTCAGCTGCCTTAGTCGGTAAGCGAGCCTGTAATATATACGTACACTGGAACGCATCGATACCTTAACCCAACCCAACGCTCCTCCTCTTCACCCTCTCTCGCTCTCTTTCTCCCCTGCCTCCCCTCCAAGGCGGCTACACTGCCGAGTACTGTATAGGTTCAAATACATCATTCCGTCAGTGAAATTTCATCTCTAGCACGTCTGCCTGCTTAGTTTGCGTCTTTACTGTCGTGTGCTCCACTCCCGAACGTGCGCGATCGACGCGTCGGTTTTTCGCGGATTCGCTGCTCCGTTCCGACATCTCGGCGCGAACGCTGCCCAAGTCGGGCTGATTCGTCGCCAAACCAAACAGCGTTGCCTCCTCTGCTGCTATTTCTATACGATTAAATTGTGTCGGCACTTGTGTCGCTGGTTTGCACTCGGATCGTGACGAAATACAGGGCCTGATTGCCGTGATACGTGCGGCTCGACCTGGCATCCCGCCTCAGGTTACTTCGGCCGACGCCTGCTGCGTCTTCCCGCGACGCCTAATTGTCTGACGTACTATCCGGGCCCCGTAAACCGAGCGCGGGCAACAGATCTAATCGCATTAGCAGCAGAGCCCTACTGTTAGGCCCACTAAGATTCTTCTCTGCTGCTTCTGGGCTTCTCGGCCTTAAGTGGACGCTTTTTGTATCGTATATCCAGATAGGCTTTGGTAACCTTAGACTCGGGACCGTACTTAAGATATATATATATATATATATATATATATATTGACGGTCTAGTGAAAATTTCCGTTAAGTGCATTTGCCGCTAGTCCTCAATCTTCAATACGCCACTGCGCGTTTGAAAACCTCATGGCAGCGCCGACAGAGAGCTTATAGCTTTTCCTAGACCAAGCGTACAACGTACAGTGTGATGGCACCCCGCACAATGCAGATATTTTAGACAGAAAAAGAACGAAACTACTTTTTGAACTAAAGCGTCCCTGCAACGTCTTTTTTCTACTAATGACTGCAAATTGTCTTGTTATTGTTTCGTAGCAAGTTTGCTGGGAAAGTATGCTCTATTTTCCCTGTAATTTCTATATAGCAAAACAAAAAGATATATATATATATAGCAACAGAGAATCGATGTCATTGCAACTTTTTTCGTAAAATATATTGAACGTGGTTTGAATCGACAACTTAGTCATTTTCTTGTAGGTTCAATGAAACTGATTTCGTCAAATATTTAGGTTATTAGGAATTCCACGTTACAGTATTACATAAAGCGCTCCTATGTTCAAATTAAGGAAGTGAGATTATATGGAACTGGAAATTCCAAATAAGGATATTTGAACATAGAAATAGGATTTATACAAGGCAACTAGAGCCATAGCAGAACAAAATGTTGCGACTTAATGTCGCAAATGGCTTTATATAAGAGTCCATCTGTATATTTTCGTGCAAACATCGCATCGTCAAGCATTAACAGCCGATACATTTATTGTGAACCATCCTAAATTAGCAGGTTAATGAGACTCAACCTTAGAGGAACGCTTACTCATTTACAAATTTAAGCAAGTATAAAGTGGATGGCCCTGTGACCAAACACGTGAAGAAGTGAGGCGATGCCGCCGTAATGATAAGCGCATAAATTTTCAAGTTTAATAGAGAAGATAAATCTACCAATAAGCGTATGGGACGTTGCACTTCGCGGTGTATGAAGTGGTTTTATATTTTTCATATCCTAATCCCTTTTCATAAACCTGTTTTGGCACTTAATTTGCATACTAACTACTGTGGGCGTCTCAGAATGTGTTTCTTCGGAATTCTACACACCGGTCGAACGTGATACCTAAAACAATCTTCGAAGTCGGCTATTCAGACCAGTGCAGTTCTCGTAACCGCGTTGGAATACCACAAGGAATTATCGTTGCCTATATTTTGCTTTCCTAGAGATTCTGATTGGAACCAGCATAGTTGAAACCACCACTGCAATATCCGATATTTAACACAAAATGTCCTGCATACATATATTATAAATATAGTATTTATTATTATAAATTGTTTAATTTTAAATTATAAATAAATTATAAAAAATATTTAATTGAAAACACGATACATTTGCTATAAATATATGTATAATGTTTCTAATTAAATTCTCACGTTACTTGATATATATAAGGGAACGCGAAGTCACCTTAAATGCATAGTATGCCGAGGTTGCTGTCGACTATGGCAAATCAAACAGGGCTACGGCGACACCCTTGAAGTTACTACAGATAACTGCTTAGACGACTATTTTAAAGTCGCCTTTCCATACCTTCCGAAACTGATTACACTTAGACGACTCACTACATCTACTTGATTAAACGTGTAACAAGCACTTTTAGCCTCTCGTAAAAGTACAGAAAGTTTGTGTTGTGCAAAGATATTAAGCGAACATCAGCTGCCCCCCCCCCCCCCCCCTAATATTGCGACAATAATGCGAAACATGATGCGGATTAGTTCTAAAATTGCCAAATGTTTTAAGGATTATTTCAATCATATTTAAAACTATGAGCGTCCGCATGACGTCAATAACCGCCTCAAACATTGATTTACCAGCATTCTGAAAAGAAAAAATGGGCATCGGGTCCACGCATGTCAAAAACGCTTCACTAAGAAAGCAACGAAATCCCAGAAGAAACGCCACGTGTTGTAACAAACTCCCTATATGAAATCAAACGAAGAAAGCTGATGTTTTTGGGCTTAGCAGTAAATACCTATGTTAAACAAGGATCAGCACTTTGGGATGACCTTCAACTTTTCCCAAGTTAACAAAAAAGTGGCTACTGTAACAGAGTACACCACAACGCAATGATGCGATGTTGTTGTTTGCAGTCGGAGCACGTCCATCACACATACACACGCATAGACAGAGGACCGCTTTTGACGTGGATCAGACGCGGCACGTCCTTCAAGTGCGTGGCGACAAGAAGGCACCCTTTTCCCTGCTTTTTTCCCAGCCGTAGCCGTCAGTTAGGTCCTATGGCCGGGGTTGGTTGCCGATCATAGAAATGATTATCTTACATAAAGCCGTCTACTCGTAAAGACGCCATGGTGAAATCGATTCGTAGAGGCAACTTCGGTGTGGAAGGGAATTGTTGCAACCGTGCACGACTGTGTATCATGTGTGTGTGCGTGTGTTACAATAGCGAATTAAGTGCAATCTTTTGAGCGGATACCTAGCTAAGAACTGATTTGCAACTACCAGTGCTCCCACGTTGGATGGTTGCCGCATAGACAGTATGATATTAATACTAAATAACCTACTAGTAATAATAATAATACTAATCATGTCTGTTTTATTTGTTAAAATGCACCTTGTTAGGGTATGTATACACGAATCTAGTATATGTGACACACGTTGTAAAATCGGTAAGAAAAGCGAAGTGAAAGCGAGTGGCGAGATGCCGACATGAACCGAACTATTTTACTCGGGCTCCTGCTTAGTTATAGTTAGTAATAAATTAAATCATCTGAGGATTAGATAATATGCTGGAAGTCTGGAAGCTGGCCGGTCTTTATATGCCACACCGTCAGGCGGAGTTGAAGTGTCGATTTTCGAATAGGCCTTTGTTCCCGTAGAACGAGATATAGACCCAGAAACCGTGCGCATCAAATGAGTCTAACAGCGCAGTAGCCACCCCCCCGTTCACTCGGGGGGGCTTCAATAATAATACTAATAGGGCTGCTTCAATAATAATACTAATAATAAGTCATGTCACTGCCAGATTCTTGTAAGCACTTTAAAAGCAATAAATATCTAGCGGGCGCCGCGCTGCCTCAGTTCAAGTGCTTCTAAAAATTTATGTCAGCTAATATCAGAGCACCTACGCATTTTCGTAAGACTGTGGCCGAGTAGATGTAAAGTACCATTATCCTGCATTCGAGTTAAAACCAGGTCCTTTAGGTAGGCCAATGTCTTTGTAACTCTTCTTCAACCATTCGGTTTGTACGCAAAACACGAAGGTTTAGCCTTCATCAACATTAATGTGCTGTCTAACTGCTAGATAGTTTCTAGCAAGAACGCCCCGTTTTCCATATGTGACCGTGTACAGACAGTAAGTACGTTAAAAACTACTTCGGATCTACTTACCTATCGTAGGCATTGACAACGCACACATGTGCCGTCTAACTCTTATGTCACCGATCTCTTGTTCGAGGCAGGGTATCTAAGCAGTATTAGATCCACCGAGTTTATTATTTGTATCTCCTAGCGTCTCTAGGAGATACAAAAATTGGACAACCTTGACTGATCGTTCATCATATGTTATGTGTAAGCCAGTCCCGGCCTACCGATCTACCGGTCGACGTTACAATATTACATTTGTAGTATAAATATTACATTGGAAATAACTGGATTTCAATGACACACAGCTCACCCGTCTCAACAAATCCTTGAAGTGTATATCTGGGGCGTAGCATTGATTTCATTTTGCGGTACAACCAAATTTCTGGGTGGCATTCTGGGTGAGTGTTTTCCGAGTGGCTGACAATAAGTTTGCGGTTGAATTCGGGGCGGCATTTATCCGGCGGTCACTCATATCGGGCAAGGAAAAACGCAGCAGCAGCAGCAGCAGCAACAGCAAATACAACAACAGCAGCAAAGTATATCGATGGGGCGATGCATTTCTAACTGTCTGCGTAGCTAGACAGCCCGCAACGACAACTGCTTGATAGAAGACCCCCTTGCTAAACAAGTGGCGAATGAACCTCTGGCGGATATTGCAGCATGAGGGGGATGATTACTACTACGATGACCGCGCTTCCTGAGGTTTGACCTACCGCCTCTCTACCGCCCGGTCTCACAGATAGTTTGCCTATCTCCGAAAATTATCCTGGAAATCTCCGCATACTGAAATGGCAAGGCGTGCACCATGTCAGTCCGTTGGCCGCTTCCAATGCAAGAATTCAGTCTACCGGAAAAACCGTTCGTGCGTTCACCTATCAGACTGCGTTGCACGAGAGCGGCCAAGTTCCAACTTGTCGATATCACATCGCCACATGCGTGGGCCAGTTCTACGTCACCCACCACAGTCGACAACTGTATTGGACAACTGATTTGATATGTAAAAACTGACTTGGCGAGACCGTGCCCTAACGTTATGATTTCTTCCGCATTATTTATATATATAAATATATATATATATATATATATATATATATATATATATATATATATATATATATATATAAATATATATATATATATATATATAAAGGGTCATTCATATCGTCATGTACTTACTTCGAGGTTTCGTAGAACTCGGCACGAAAATAATTTTTCCCAATGGAAGGAGGTCGCGGAAACGTCTTGCTTAGGAGAGAGAGTGAGATTTATAAAAGTCGTTATTCTGCCTTTTTTTCCCCTACATAGTTGTGCGAAATATACGTTTGCGAATAAACTATATAACGCATGAAGGAACCGATTATACCAGCGTGTTCGGAGGAAAATTCTGCAGAAAGCTGCTGGAAGACACTTCACTAGGTTGCGTAACGAAAAGCGAATAGCAAGATTGCGGAAAGTCATACAAGGCCGATATGTTGTTATGTCTTACGTTAACGCTTTTTCGTAAAAAAACGTAATTTTTTCCATTACGACGTACCAAATTCGTACCAAAGTGATGGTGCTGCGTTACGTAGCTGTCAAGTAACTATGCTTTTCCATAGCCATATCGAAAGCGAAGGCATGCATACTTGCATAGGGTGTATGAGAAAGTTAGGTACATATTTTGAGGTTGGATAGAACTCGGCAAGAGAATATTTTTTCCTAGTGAAAGGAGGGGGCGGAAACGTCTTGGCAAAATTTTACAGTTCTGAACGTGAAAACTTGCACGTAAAACATAACATCTATGACTGTCGAAAAAGCTTAGTTACTTAGGTAAATGGTGGGAATTAAATTTGATATTGCGTGAGAGTGGTCTTTTGGACGTACATTTTTGGTCGTAATGGAAAATGTTTACGATTGTTCATGAAAAAGCGTTAACGTAACATATCGACTTTTTATGATTTTCCTTAATCTATATATATATATATATATATATTCTCTTTTTGCTACGCAAGCTAGTGAAGCGTCTTCCGCATACTTTTCCTCCGAACACGCCGGTATAATCGGTTCCTTCATGCGTTGACTGGTTCTCCCGTGAGAAAAATGGCAGAATAGCTACTTTTATAAACTTCACTCTCTCTCCTACACAAGACGTTTCCGCCTCCTCCCTCCATCGGCAAAAATTATTTTCTTGCCGAGTTCTACCAAACCTCGGAATAAGTACACAACGATATGAATGAAAACAAAAACAGTCTAAACATTTTGACTTGGGTATGTGACTGAAGTACTGCAATTTTATTCGATATCAAGATCGAACAAAGTTGCAGTAATTTCTGATGCCCGAGTTCCGTTTGCTATAGGCTCATTGTATTTTTGTTGCTGTTGTTGTTGTCGTTGCTGATTTTGTTCTTCTCGTTGATGCTGTAGTTTGTTGTTGTTGCTGTTGTTGTTGCTGCTGCTGCTGTTGTTATCATCGTTGTAGTGGCTGTTGTTGTCGCATTCGCGGCAAACAGCGGGAGTGTCAGTAGCTCCGCCACTACCACCACCGCGAAAACAGCCATTGTGTGCCATTGTGTGTTCTGCCGCGGAAGCGAAACCAACGAGCCGCAGCAATAACAACAACAACACCAAGGCTAGACGGCCTCTTGCATAGCTTATCTTGCCCGGTTGGTCTCTCTGTTCTCTCTGGTTGTTGATGCTGCTTTTGCTGCGCGAAACTGTCATTCATACACGCCGTGCCGTATCACTCGCACGGATCCGCGTCGTAGCGATCCCCTACTTACTATACATAGAAGCCGGCGCAAACGCCTCTACTCCGTCGCGCCTCGGAGTCCCCAAGGGCTGCCCAAGCTGAACCCTTCGTCCCAGTCGCAGCTGGGACCAACGGATCCTGTCTAACTTCTTTGACTACGAGCAAAACTACCTCCGCAGGCGCGAGGCCAGTTTGCGCAATTACTGAAACCAGTTCAATGAATATGCATATAGATGTAAGTGAAGAGAATTGCTTGCTTGCATTTATATATATATATATATATATATATATATATATATATATATAATCTGTAGACACCTAATAATAATCGTCATCGCGATCTCGTAGAAGACATATGTGGCTTTTTCAGCGGAGGAACAAACGAGCTGATCTATTATAATTATTATTATTGATTCCCTGAATAAAGGGGGCGGGCGAGCATTCATTGCAATGTCTGTCATTAGATGTTCAGAGGGAAATGCCGCCATGGTGCAGGTCGTGCATACGTTCTTACATCACAAATAGATCTTTTGCTATACATAAATAATTAATGATACTATATATATATATATATATATATATATATATATATATATATATATATATATATATATATATATATATATATATATATATTTATATATACATATATAACTCACGATTTAGTTTACTCACGGAACTGCATTATGAATGCTTCATATTAAATTTTTGGGCATAAATTATATGCGGTGCTACAAAAGCCGAACTGCACTGAAACGCCAAGAAGTTAGTGTCCTCGAAATAGCAATTTAGACTCGGCAAAACCAAATTTTCGAAGAGTTTTGACTTACGTTTAGAAGTGTAGTCTACAATTGAAGTAGGGCTGCAGCTAGATATAATAGACCTGTTGAATTTTCTCTCATATAATAGGACTACGATAGCACATTTTAAACAACAAGAAAAAACCTGCTCTGCTCAAAACAGAGACAGCTAAAGCAGGTGAATAGCCGACGCTACTTTAGTAGTTTAGCCGGAACACCCGTGACGCCACAGGACGAGCTAGGTGTTTTTAACGACTGATGTCTCAACCCAAGCCAGGGAAAAAAAACTCTGTCTCCTTGGGATATAGTTTAGGAAGGGGTAGCCTGGAAGTAACCGGCAAATCCAGCAAGCCCGTGACTATGTGACAAACTATAGCAAAATGTCAACTTTAGTTACGTCAACAGGCCTTAGTCCATGCGAAACTAACAACTGAAGTTGCTAGAAAGTCTCCCGTCAACACACATGACAACATGCTTTCTTCAATCTGTTGACAATTATCTAGTTTTGTCTAGATTCCGTTGCGTTGTTCGACATATTCCGTTGCACGCCGAGTTGTACGTCTAATAGCAGCATAATTATAAAATTATTTCGCAAGTTCATGGTTCTCAGAATTCTAGCCTGCACCACGAAAATATGATGTTGACTTGCGTTATTTTCAATAGGTTATTCTAGACTAAACTTATGATCACGAAGCCTAGTGTTAGTAGTAGTAGTAGTAGTAAGATTAGTTGCTGGCTGCGTTTGGGACAAAAATCCTCGATCACAGCGTGCATCTGATAAACAAAATAATCTAAGTTATCACAGTTTAGGAGTTTATATATATATAACATATTGTGATGATTTATTATTAATTTACAATACGTTTGCACACTCGGCAGTGCTCGCCTTAATAAAAATGGTGGTAAAAAGGTGTCACGTGAGGTTAAGAATCAGCTGTACGTGTCCTTGCTTGATCGTAGCCCCCGCTCTTATGGACGGTGCGAGCGGTATATCCTCAAGGTTCCTTGCAACGTTAAGACGGTAAGATCTATAAGATTCCTCTTCGTGACGCTGAGCCCCAAGAGCGTACTCGCAGATTCGGAGTTCCATACACCACTCATAGAGATAGTGATGGATCCGAATCTGCGAGTTTTTTGTGGGTCGGGGAGCGCCGCTCTTAGGAACTCGACGTCATATTTGGTGATCTTGTCCTGCCGCGCTTTTGCCAGGTCCCTGTTCGGGCCGCAAACCTCGGCATCTAAAACCCAGACCTCGGTAGGTGTTGTTATTACGAAGTTGGGCTCTAGATCCGGTGCACCCGGTCGACGGAATACTCGCTCACGAACCACCTCATGATTCCTCTCGCGGAGAAGACGCGCCACGCGATCACAGACGTCGTCATGTCTCTTCATAGTTTGTTTGTGTGTTGTATCGCACATCTGAGCGACATGAGCCAACGTCTCAATCGCATGACACCCGTGCCTACAACTGTTTGTTGTAACCCGGGCGTCCCCTGGCCAATCAGGCACGCGTTGGTATATGTTCATACAAAAAGTGTCAGCTTTGCTATGATTTGGTCATAATTACCCTTCTAGAAATTATACCCTCAATTTTCAATACGTAGGTATTCGAAATCGAATAAACGATTAAAAGGAACTACTTTTATAGTCCTAGGTGGTCATAAGGGATTTAAAAACGAGTCTATCTTCTACCATACCTGGATCGGTGATAAGAACCAAATCAATCAATGCATCCATAATTTGAGAATCTAAAGAAACACAATTTGTCGATTCCTGAAAGGTTAAAATCACCAACACTTAGAATTGTTTTAGCACTATCACATATACGTTCAAAGTAATCACATATTTTTTTTTAGCGACAAAAGCGTAAGGCCATGAGACAATTTACACCTATTCTAACGGGGGTTCTATTTCGGGGTCTAACACCCCCGAAAACAAAAGTGTTGGTCAGCTGTTGCGGCGGCTCCTGCAACAATAACACTGAGTATCATGAAGAAAACGCTTACCGAAGCTAGATGAGTCGGCTCGTTCTTGGCTTGACTCAAAAAATGATCCTTCGTATCCGGTTGACTTGACAACAGCCTACTTCAACTTGTTGATAGTTTTACAAAAAGTGATTACTTGATATTTTGCTGGCCACTGACCCCGGCATACTTAAGAATCTGGAACTCGCCCTAACTCACAAACGAACGAAGCAGGCTACAAGACTTGTCGTTTAACCAAATAAAAAAAGCAACGACTACACAAGCATTTTCTAGGTACGAAAAAAGAAGTGCTACTTCGTCTAATGTTAAAGTCTAGCTATGCGTTAAAAACATCATCTTAATTTTCTTGAACACTTTTGCGATTCTTTTGGAAGAACGCCTTAAACAATGTTTTGTCGGTTTGTTATAAATTACCCCGCGAATATATATGTATATGTATATATATATATATATATATATATATATTCATATATACACACTCCCTGAAAAGGTATAAAGTCACAATTTGTTTAAAACTTTATATATATATATATATATATATATATATATATATATATATATATATATATATATATATATATATATGTATATATATATATATGGGCGGATCGGCAAGTTTTAGTTATTTGATTTTTAAAAATTGAACCGAAACCACCAAGGATTCCAGTTTGTTTCCCTTAGAAGCCATTCATCAGCTACACACAGGCTTAGTCTCGCTTATCGTTTAGTGGTTGAGGTCGGTTCAAAGAAGTGAAGAAGACGATTTTTAAGAAGCCGAATGATATAGGAACAATGCATTTGTATAAAGGTTTGTGTTAAAAACCAATTCATATGTTCTCATGTGGTGGAAGTGCGACAAACTGCTTTTCACTACAAACGTCGTGCTTGATGGCATTAGCGTACGGCCCGCGACCGGAGGACATCCGGAGGTGCATGGGTTCGAGCCTTCAATGAGAGCTCTAAGCTGTTTCATGCTTTGCAAAGCTAAAATGACAACATATCATTTAGAAGCTACGCAGTCAAAGTGCGATTGCCACGCCAGCAATCATAATGAAAAGCGACCCCTAGATACTTCACTACGCAGAAGTGATTCACCACACGCGGACAAAGTTAGAAGGACGCACGCCACTTGTCTTCTAGCTTGACGAAACAATATAACATTCGTTTTGCTAGTGGCAAGAACTGGGCCAAACTCATTGAACGTTCTCGTACGACGTGATCCACCAACGTAGTAGAGTTGTTTATCAGCACTATTAACGTCATGTGAATCGATTCGAAATAGTGTCGTTGTGTCATCAGCATAAGTTGTCGCTTTACCTAGTTGGCATGTCTTATCTTCAAAAGTATAAAATTAACCAGAATTATACACATAATAAGACCAAAAACAGACTCTTGTGATGCCCCTATGTCAGCGGTATGCCAGGACGATTCCCTCGTACCGACTCTGACGGCTTATATCAGGCTAAAAGGTAGAAGTTACACCAATGACCGTGGAGAGCCCGCCGCGGTCAGCGTGTGCCAACAATTGAGTAAGCCCATGATGATCAAGGCAAATTAAAAAAGCCGCCACATCAATGATAACTGCCAAGCAGACGACCTTATGAGCAGCCTCTACCGAGCCATCAACATACTGTCACACTTTCACAACGCCGCATCCGTTGACTCATCATAGAAAGCCAAAACCAATAAGGGAAGAGGGATTCAAAACGTTCCACGTTGCGCGACACCACCTTCTCGAATATTTGTATAATCAGGCTTTATATATATATATATATATACACCGAGCAAGATGGCAAAGCCTTTGCCTTGCATTCGGGAGGACTGGGTTCGAGACCCAGACCGGCCACTCTTAAATTGGTTTGCATGGTTTCCAATTTAGACAAGGTAAATGCCGGAGTGGATTCAAATTAGCCATGACATGAAAAAAAAACGTACACGGGCAATAGCCTTACGGAAAATCTAATATATATATATACATTTTTTTTTTAGGACCGTCTTCTTCGGACGGAAAATTCATTTAAGTTGAATAACTCTTCATTGAGCTTGAAATTTCCATTATTACATAAATTCAAACAATTATAACCATTTAGGTAATTTTGCAGAAAAGGCTATCGCCCGTGTCTAGTATATATATATATATATATATATATATATATATATATATATATATCTTTATATTTTTATAATCAGACTTTATAACTTCAGCAGCGTTCGTCAAGCATGCCAAGACTGCAATACGTTCGACCGGCTCGCAAAGAGTCCATGGTCCTTAATACGTCGATGCGGGTAACGGAAGCGAGAGCACCTCATCCATTAATTTTCCCCTAGACCTCCTAAAGCCGGCCGGCTGAATATCGACCGCCCAACCAAGCGGCTCCGCGGTGCGACGACCAACCGTGGCAAAGTGACGATTCAGAGTGCCTGAAGCACGCTTGGCGTCAGTCAACAAATCACCGGCGTCTGTAGACAGGACCGCAGGAAGCTCGGTCGTGTCGCAACCTCTATCACACGTCTTATTTATGAATCTCCAGAGCCGCCTGGAATCCTTTTCCAAGAACGTCGAATCGAGTTCTATAAAACACGCCCCAATCGCTGCACGGTCAGCGGTTGTATATCTCTTTTTTGGCGCATAAGTACGCCGTCGTAGTCTCTGACACTTTTAGCCTACGGTATCTACGGGACAGCTTCTTAGCATTGTATCTTAACCTGCGAGGACTTGCCGAAAAATAAACGAGTCCCCGTCCCAAATCCTGATACATTGTTGGAGTGAGACATAGTAAATACATTGTCGTATATGGATTTGAGCATGTAGTCTGTAGCACCCCAAAAGCAGAGTTGGCACCCGAGACGTCCACCACATTCAGCCACAAGGCCGCATTGACCCGATCCAATAACTTAGCGATGCCAACTCATGTCATGCTTCTTACAGCTAGCAGTTATTTGGCGTTGGCCAAAACGTTCTGAAATTATATTCAACTGTATGCTATACTCAATCTGAGTGAAATAAATATAATTGAATTGAAACGTTCGTTCAAAGACATATAAACCAGATAAACAGATCGACATTTTCTGCCAAGATATTCAGTTAGGCCAAGACAATACAAATTTTTTTTTCTTAATAGTCGAACCCACATTATCCTGTAATACGCGATTATAAAATCCGAAAGTGGTGTTTTATCAAGTTCACTCATTTAAGTATCTGCACTCCGTATGAGTGCAGCACACACACGCATAAGCAGTACGCCCGCGCATAAAAAGTTAAATTAGTTATGCTACTTGAAGACTCTGTAGCAGCGCCGCGCCCTAGTGGGTGGTCACGTCATGTTTTCACAGGACACGTGCTAATTTTTAATTAACGCAGGCAAGCCCTGTCTGTCCTGCGACCAAGCTGGATTGACAAAGAGCGCACTGGCGCAAAAAAAAATTTGCTGACCAATTTGACTACCCAATTACGCTGATTACCTGCCGGAGATGTACTTCAAGTTAGCCAGTCGTTGATTCAGTCCAAAAATCCTCGGTTCCGTCGAAATGACGAGCATATCGAAAAGGAAATTGGCAGTTATGGTTGTCATTAGAAATATTGTCGGAACTGGTCAAAGTCAGCTCGTTTGCATCGAAGCGCCAGGTAAGCTTATGACATCAGGCAATCTGAACGTTCCTCGGCTAGAAACACATTGTCTAAATCGAATGTATACATAAAGTTATTTAATAGATAATTTTGCAAACACACACGTCAATTAATAGCAGCAGCAGTAGCGGCCAGCTTCTAAATCTATGACAAAAAAAACTTGATACATTTTGTGCAACTGTTACACTGTCAGGATGAATCCACGCATTATCCGATGCAATAAGGTATTTTAATAAAAGAGCAAACGCAGCGCTAGAGGCAGCGACTTCGAAAACGAAGTTACCGAGGGAGGCTTTAACTATCTGCTACCTTAGGACTCGTTGAGGTTATGCGCGGGAAAATGGATGTTTAAATTTGAAGCACGGCCAAGGGACGGTATGGTCGAGCTAAAAATAGAAATTAAATATTGGCGTATTTTTTGCGCTACTTTCTACAGCTGATGAAAATGGCATGGTATGCTTCACGGTATTTGCACGCAGACAGCACCAAGAGCAAGCGGATTTGATTAGTCTTGATCTACTCTGACAGATTAAAGTTACGGCTACCGTCGCCATTTCGAGGGGATAGGACAGTTGGAATTGAAAGATTTCATTCGCATGTTTGACCCATCGAATATGTTTGACCTATTGTATGACCCAACATTTGAGAATGATGCTTAGCGTTTCTTGTCATTTTCCAGGCAGCTTCGGTCACTCAGCTTATCTGTAATATTTAATGTTGTAAAGTAGAATGAAAACGTTGAATACTCATAAAGAATTAGCTACTGTATGCAATATAGTAAACATCAAGCATATGTAATTCTGTCAATCAACGCTTGATGCCTTGAGCTTTTCAACATAAATATGCATGTTATATATGTCTATTTTTTATTTATATATATGCGCATCTTTACATATGGCGTTTTACCGAGAACGTGCGGCTTGTGAAATTTCACATCCGTTTTTGCAAACAGTAGAAAGTAACGTATAGCACATAATAGGAGCCAACGTTGTTATTTTTTTCACACAGATGCATACTACGGCGCAGATATATAGATTATATAAATCGATTTCCATGCGTATGCATTATGATTTATTTCTGTGCCTCACGTACTTTTTGAATCTACGTAATGAGCCATGCTACAGAGCCAACATCCTTGGCAATGACATATACCACAACTTTAGCCTAGAACAACCTTCAATTTCCTGAGTAGAACTCCAATTTATATATATATATATATATATATATATATATATGTGTATATATATATATATATATATAGAAAATATTGTGATGATTTATTAATCATTTACAATACGTTTGCACACTCGGCAGTGCTCGCCTTAATAAAAATTGTAATAAAAAGGTGTCACGTGAAGTTAAGAATCAGTTGTCCGTGTCCTTGCTTGATGGTAGCCCCCGCTCTTATGGATCCGGTGCGAGCGATATATCCTCAAGGTTCCTTGCAAAGTTAAAACGGTGAGATCCATAAGATTCCTCTTCGTGACGCCGAGCCCCAAGAGCGTCCTCGCAGATTCGGAGTCCCATACACCACTCATAGAGATAGTGATGGATCCGAATCTGCGAGGTTTTTTGCGGGTAGGGGAGCGCCGCTCTTAGGAACTCGACGTCATATTTGGCGATCTTGTCTTGCCGTGCTTTTGCCAGGTCCCGGTTCGGGCCGCAAACCTCGGCATCTAAAACCCAGACCTCGGTAGGTGTTGTTATTACGAGGTCGGGCTTTAGACCCGGTGCGCCCGGTCGACGGAATACTCGCTCACGAACCACCTCATGACCCCTTTCGCGGAGAAGACGCGCCACGCGATCACAGACGTCGTCATGTCTCTTTATGGTTTGTTTGTGTGTTATATCGCACATCTGAGCGACATGAGCCAACGTCTCAGGCGCATGACACCCGTGCCTACAACGTTTGTTGTAGCCCGGGCGTCCCCTGGCCAATCTGGCACGCGTTGGTAGTGCGTTGATCCTGAGCTTTAGTAGGTTTAAATACTCCTTACCAGATAGGTAGGGCATACCCTTAATCCAGTAATGTACAAAGGGCGTTTCGTGTGCTTTTTTAAAATGTGCCCCATCGAACGTGTTGTGTAGTTGTTGAGACCAGTAATCGGTCTCTTGTGTAGCGGTCTCAATGGAGGTTCCCAAGCGCTCGCAAAGAAGTCTTGTTTTCGCAAGATCTTTTTTAAAGTGCTCGGTGGTTAGCATCCATTGGACCCCAAGGTGCGTGGAGTGTTGTAGTGCTGTCAGGCGGGAGAGGCGGATTCTGGGAATGAATGTTTGGAGGCAGGGGATGTCCAGACCGCCGTGTGCTGTGTGCGTGTACAGGTAGGCGTTCGGCACCGAGTTTTCGAGCTTAAGCCATTTCGACTTAACAACCTTTCTGATCTCTTTATCTAGGTCACTAAGGAGTGCGTAAGATGGTCTGGGACCGGAGACCAGTTTATATAGGAGACGGGGAATGAGAAAGTCTTTCAAAAATATGAGTCTTTGGTGGGGTTTAAGGGGAGCTATCGTAAGTCTGTTGAGTAAGTTAAGGAGTATATCCTTGGTGGAGTCAACTCTGCCATTGCTGTCAAAGTCGACTCCAAGATATCTCCATCGATCGCTCATACCTTTAGCTGGCAATTGCCGATCTCCAACGTTAAATTCTGATACGGTATTGATAAAACCTTTACCTTCCTTCCTATTAAATAGGTGGGAGATAGTAAAGCTTTTATTAGTATTAATTTCAAGGCCTCGGGATTTTAAAAGTGGGTCCGCAATATTAAGGAGCCGTTGGAGAGTGGATTTCGTGGAGGCTAGGAGGATGAGATCATCCGCAAATGCTAAGCCCATAAGGCGGAAGTCATCAGTAAGTTGGTACCCGATATTAGTTTGGTCTAATTTTGAGAGAATGTCGTCGAGAACTAGATTAAATAAGAGGGGGGACAGAGGATCTCCCTGCCTAACACCCCTAGTTGGCCGAAATGTGCGACATTCTTGTCCAAATTCTATGAGAGTTTTAGATGAGAGGTACAAGCGTTCGATATAGTTAATGAATACCTCCGGGTATCCGCGAGTCCGGAGTGACCACAGGACGGAGTCATGACTCACCATGTCGAACGCCTTACGGAGGTCGATTGAGGCAAGTCTGAGCTCACGTCCTGCAGACTTGGCATCGTTAAGGATACCATCCAGAACCGCAAGATTCTCGAAGGTACCATTATAGGGGAGAAACGCTCGCTGGATTGGGAGAAGCTTAATAGAGTTCTGGAGGCGTCTAGAGAGAATTTTGTTAAGCGTTCGTTGTAAGTATGAACTAATAGATAGGGGTCGCAGATCGCTTGGGGATGTGGCATTGTTAATTTTAGGGATGAACGCTAAGCGAGCAGTTTCATGGGCTGAGGCAATATCGCTAATTATTAGTATGTTAAGAATACAACAGACTACTTCTAACGGGAGTTTACGGAGGGACGAAAGACAAATCCCGTCCAAGCCTAGTGCTTTAGAAGGTCCGCGGAGAGCTGCGTGGGTTTCCTTTAGGGAGATAGGGAGGGAAACCTCAAAGAGATCAGAGTTGGGAGTGTATACGGGGCAAGGGAGTGGTTCAGGGGGTGGTTGTGTCATCGTGTTGGCCCAGTGTTCTACAACTTCGGTGGCCTGCATGTTGTGTATGGTGTGTTTGCCGTCCAGCACCTCATGAGCGCATTTGGATCGGTTTTGGCTAAAAAGTTTTTGAGTGGTTGCGTAGTCTTGACGTCGCTGTTGCCTTTTAGATACTCGCGCTTCAGTGGAAGGTGTTTCTCTAAAGGCACGACGTCGGACAGTGTGTGTAAAATGTTTGTTCAGAAATTCGTTTAAGGCGATAGTGTGGTCCTCACCTGAGCAAATTATATTTGACAGATGAGTAAGGTCTGTTGAAATTATGTTGCGTTTGGGAAATGTGTTTGTGAGGGCTTGTATTTTAGATATAATAATATCTTTTTGGGATGGATTATAGGGGCCATCTGATTCAGAGTATCGAGGCCGACTACGCTCAGGAAGCTCAGATCCGTCAAGGTTGGAATCCAGGAGAGACCTCTTTTTAAGGAGGTCCTCTACCAAATCCTTATGCGCCTGAGAATTACGTTGGCCCCTAATCGCCCCAGGTGTGCGTGAGTTAAAATTAGTAGCTAAAAGGTGGTCAATTTCTCTAGGAGTTTCGTTATTATTATCTAATATAAAATCTGCTTCTAATGTTGCTAAAAGTTCACGGTCTTGTGGGTTCCATCTGGCCTTCTTAGAGGGGGGGGCTAAAATGTTCTCATTATATTCGTCCGGATGGGCACGACGACGGTGTAAATTAAGACCTGATTTAGAATTAAAGACCTTTAAGCAAGTACTAGATGGACATTTACAATTTGGCTGGGAGACGCGTGAAGTACTAGGGGGGTTAAAATTATCATTAGAAGCAGCAGTGTCATTTTGTGAGGAACTTAAAATCAAATTATTAGTCTGTGATCTGTTAGGAGTTTGGGAGGGTGGCACGAACTTCTCGTTGATTGTGAGTCAATCTAATGTGGCTCGCGAGGCCCGCGCCAGATTGCATACTCGCCCGCAAGTCCGGCAGCTGAGTCTTCCGGCGGTGTTGCTGCCGTCACGTGATGCCATCGTTGTCTTGGTCCACAGCGGTGGTAAGATTTCTTTAAAAGTCTTGTACGCGAACGATGGCGCGATTTTACGCAGATGTTGTTGTTAAAATCGCTAAAATGAAGCGGTCTTTAGACCATCATTCTGTTCAAATATATAGATATGTGTGTATATATATATATATATATATATAGATATGTGTATTATATATATATATATATATAGATATATGTGTATATATATATATATATATATATATATATATATATAAAGTGTGTTGCAAAATATTAGCAACTCATGTTTTTTTGTGATAATTTCGGCTTGGTTTATTTGAATGGCTTGAAATTTTAAGCGCATGGTGTACATGACGAAACATGAGTATAGTGTTGATTTCATTGCAATCTCAACATCGGTTCATACAAAAAATAAAAAAGTGTGAAAAAACAGTGTTGCAAAATATTAGCAACAATAGCGCCTTACAGCGTATTCGATTCTTAGCAGGGCTGTATGACTTATTTGATACTACATATTTTATTCTAGAAACGGGTTTTTCGTCCCTTTCTCTGAATCAAATTGTAAACTCGGTCTTTCATGGAGTTAATGAGCTGTTGTAAGTACGAAAGTGGAATATTAGTCCATGCTTGCTGGACAGCTTCTTTGAGGTCCGACAAATGATCATATTGTCGACCATTTGCGTAAATCTGCTTTACCAAATGTCTCCAAAGATTTTCAATGGGATTCAGGTCTGGACTTAACGCCGGCCAGTCAAAAAGTGGCACTCCTTGTTCTTGAAAAAAGGCTATAGTGCTAGCCGAGGTATGAAACGTGCGTTGTCTTGTTGAAAAACTGCGTCAGGTCCCCCAATTCTTCTGAAGTGGGCTTCTAATTGGGAACCGACAATGCGCTGGTACATGTCAGAATTGTTTCGGCCCACAATCTCGACTAGATCAGACTTCCCATTATATCCAAACGCGCCCCAATATTTCACAGAACCACCACCGGTCACACGTTTCGAGAACCATTTAGGTTCTTTCGTAAGTCGTGCCAATAGTACTGACAACCGTCAGGGCCATCGAGATTAAATTTCTTTTCATCCGAGAAGACGATGTTTTTCCACTCGTTATCCCAAGTTTGGTATCTATGCGAAAATTCACGCCGTGCGACAATGTGCTTCGGTTGCAGTCGCGGCATAAGCTTCCTTTTCGCGTATCGCACGTTTTTGTCAGAACTTAACACTCGGTACACTGTGGATCGGTGCACTGGCACTCCCAAAGTAGTCCTGATCCTGGAAGAAGACATTTGGTCATGAGTAGCCAACTGTATGATCCTTCGCCGATCTCGAATAGTCAAAACTGGCTTACGCCCACTGTTAGATCTGCACCTTTGGTTCACTCCAGGTTGTAAGAACCTGCTGATGGTGCTTTATGCCGTCCTAATCTGGTTGCTATAGCAGTTACTGTATGACCGAGCTCAGCATATGCCTCAATTCTTGTCTTTTCGTTATCCGAAGATCCTTTGTACGACCCATGGTTTAAACATAAGCTTTGTCGTTAGTTCGGAACAACGACTAAGCTGTAGAATATTTTGCAGCTATATAACGATTGATTTAGCTAGACAATATTCCTGACCTTTGATCCCCGGGATCGAATATCAGCTGTAGTATCGACTATCCTTACAAACAAGAGCTGTGTTGTTAGCATGTTATTGTTGCTAATATTTTGCAACACTGTTTTTTCACACTGTTTTATTTTTTGTATGAACCGATTTTGAGATTGCAATGAAATCAACACTATACTCATGTTTCGTCATGTACATCATGCACTCATGCCATTCAAATAAACCAAGCCGAAAATTATCACAAAAAAACATGAGTTGCTAATTTTTTGCAACACACTTTTATATATATATATATATATATATATATATAATATATATATTATATATATATATACATATATATATATATATAT
>QVRM01002434.1:0-52245 GCA_003439945.1 Dermanyssus gallinae
GTCGATCGTCGTTTGGCGTAATATTACCTCATGGCAAACTCCAATAGTTTTTTCTTATCGGGCCGCAAACCGTGACAATAAAAAAATATAAATCGGAGGTCCTCGAAAACGTCCTTCTTCCCTTGGCGCAGAGTCATTTCGGTGGAAGGTACTGGATATTCCAGCAGCAACGGTGCGTCGGCTTACGTTGCAACATCTGTGCAGAAATAGCTTAAATACAGCATTCCTGAATTTATTGACAATGCTAAATGGCCCCTAAAATCCAGATCTCAACTCAATAGATCGCTGTGTGAGACATCGAAAGCCAAGGTTTGGACGCACACACCAGGACCAATTAACCAAACCATTTAGCATGCATGGGGTGAGGCTAGTTAAACCTACCTACGTCTAACATGTAGGAGCGCTTGAGAAAGTGTGTGACCCAAAAACGACCGATTCTAATGAAAATGTGCGCGAATGAGGGCTTGTTGCATTTAATTAGACTGCACTAAGTTCATAAGTCATACATGTTTTTTCTGTGTGACTTTTAACATTTTTTAAGAGTTATGCTACACTATATATATATATATATATATATCTATATATCTATATTATGATACATTACGTATATATGTGTGTATATATGCATACACATGTATGTCCATATATATATATACATTAAATTTGCCAAACATTCACGGGTCAAGAGAATGCAGGCGTAGATTGCTGATGTCAGTGGCCGAATCTTTAGCGCTATTCGGGTCCCCGTCTGGCTGAAGGCCCCTTTAAAAACGAAGATAGAGAGGGATCCTTGGCACTCAGGAATGGCCCTCAGGAGTATCCAGGCGTATCGCACGGTTAGCACAAACTCTGCTCTCGTGCTGGCAGGAGCTCTTCCCTGAAACCTGGAGGTGGAAGAGAAGCGAACGCTCTGGGACAATCACTCGAGCAGCAGCGATAAATTAGAGAGAGAGAGAAAGCAATGGAGACATGGCAGGCCAAATGGTACTCTGTTTCTTCTGGATCACCAGGGCACACTCTCATCCCGATCTCTCATCCCAAACATGAAAAATGATAAAAAATAAATTGAGCGGCCGGGGGGGAGAACTAATACATTACCTCATGCAAATCCTCAAGGGACATGGAAACTTTTAGACCTACCTCATTCGAATTAGAAAAGTTCCCCTCAGCGAGCTGTGTTCACTGCCAGGAAGGAACGTATGATGACTCGACCCACACTCTTCTAAAGTGCCAGGTACTGGAACAGGCTAGAGCCACGGCAATCGCAAACTCAGGAACAAATTGACTAATGAAGGAGACGGAAAAAAACAAATACTCCAGATCTCCCCGGAGGAACCCTTAAGGAGTTCGTGGAGTTCATATGCGGCACGATTTTTGGGTGAAAGCTAGGAGTAGCTATGGCTTCGGATGTACTGAAGAAGAGAGGAGTCTTGGCAAGGCTCTGGAAAGCAATATTTCCACCAATTGTATTAGAAGATCACCTGAGTGTGAATGATGCGGCTTCGCAGGTGTTAGTGCATACACGTCAAACGTCGGGGAAACTTGTGAGTGACCCCAGCCAAATGATCCGAGTGGAACTCGCCACTTTTCCTGATGGTCCATAGTACTGTTCTATGGAGATTTGGAATTCGTGGAGTTCATATGCGGCACGATTTTTTGGGTGAAAGCTAGGAGTAACTATGGCTACGGATGTACTGAAGAAGAGAGGAGCCTTGGCAAGGCTCTGGAAAGCAATAGTTCCACCAATTGTATTAGAAGATCACGTAAGTGTGAATGATGCGGCTTCGCAGGTGTTAGTGCAATACACGTCAAACGTCGGGGAAACTTGTGAGTGACCCCAGCCAAATGGTGTGGAACTCGCCACTTTTCTTGATGGTCCATAGTACTGTTCTATGGAGATTTGGGCCATCAGAGAGTGAAGCTTAAGGGGGAGGCGCGTTAGTGAGTATGGTGCTTAGCGGGCTAACATCCATCCGCTGGGGTCGAGTCCCACAGTGCTTGAGACGTGAAATAAAACCTTTCCCTACTCGCAGCAATAGTACGTAAGAGTATTTATCTCTCCTCTATAAAAAACACATGTGTATATATATATATATATATATATATATATGCATAGACATCTCCCTTTAATACTTTTGTAACTCGTGCTCAGCAGGAGCTTTGCTGAATTATGTCTTTAGAGGCACAGCTGTCTCCCGGGCGAAGTCAGGGCGTTCTACATGACATCGTGCTCACACCCGACATCATCTTCCGAACAATAGGTGAAGCCAAGCGCTGGTGTAGCTGATCCGGAATGGTTTGCGACCGATAATCTTTTTTAAACTCGCGGACGTAATGGCCAAGCCGCTGGCACCTGTGTTGACACGTAGCTTTGAAGACGGTGAGGTGTCCTCCCTATTTCGCGAGTCGGTTGTGAAACCACTCGTTAGGAAGACGGAGAAGTCATTTGCAAAACCATCGTCACTTTGCGCAAGAGCCAATATTATGCCTTGTATAGAAAAATCTTGTGGTGAATGCAATACCCGCGTTTTGCACTCCAACTGTCAAATGAGTCCGCAACAACATGAAATCAGCACGAACGCTCAACTGTTTCACAGCTACTCAAAGTTGTCCTGTGAAAACGGAAGTTTACTAACAAACATGGAAACTCTTGGGATTGGCCTAGAACGGAGCTTACCAGTAATAGCTGGCAAAAACATTGTTGTCAACGTTGGGAGCAGCTATTTTCATCAAGTAGCCTGCCAGTGCTACACCAGTCAGCTAAATTACTTTATATAACCTAATAAAGTATCTTATTATTTTATTGTGAAACGTTATACTTCTCAGCGAGATTAGGCACTGTGAATCAAGCTTTTACATGGCGGACTGCGCGCCGTATCAGACAATGTGGTGACTACGATTGCCTTGTACGATTCTCTTTTTACTACAAGGTTGAAAGCATTGTATTGTACAAATAGCCTCGAGGTTTGCATTTGTCAACATACAGCTGAAGAGATCTTGGAAAGAGCCCGAGGGAGTACTGTCAAGATTTCTTAAACGGTTGCGTTAGAAATGATCTTTAACCATGGCTGCAAAACTTTTTCAGCGGATAGACCGTCATTTAGAACGATTTTACAACAACAACAAGTTTGCCAGCTCAAGTAAGCATATTTGGTAGAGTATTTTTTTAATATCAAACCATATATCCTAAAGTCTCAACATTCCGTGAGTCCTAATATTGTGAAGCTCGTTGGAAGACTGGCAAGGCGAATGACCAAATGGATACCAAATACAATCTACCATGACACGTTTTATTGTTGAGCCTTCGAAACGTGATCGTACTGCTATTAGCATAGAGAGAGTAGAATTTCAGATATCTGCGCGCTTTGGTCCTAACCACTACGTCTGGGCAGTAGGACTCGGCATTCTCATTACCGTGATTGAGCGAACTTGAGGACAATAAATCAAATGAAGAATGAACCAATAAAAACGGAACTACTGTTTCCTATCAACGGACACTCGAAACCTGAGAAAAACGCAAAAATCGAAAGTTTTAGCGTGTTGTTAGAGAAACACACAGTTGAATGAATATAATTACAGACACGGCACGAAGTTTTTTTCTCGTCAAAATTAATTGTTTAGATTCTAAAAAATATATTTTTAAGACTTCAATGTAATTAAGGTAATTTCGTTAATGATCTGTGGTGAGTGCAGAACGATTGGAGAGCGCCTCAGGATGTGAGCGGAGTCTTATTGGAAGTAGATTTATACACAGATAAGCGCCTCGTATTCTAGGGTGTCATCATCTATACACAGCCTTCCCGTAAACAAAATTCAGTCAGTGAGTGCTGCGCCATTGCCTGAAGGCCTATTGGTAAATGAGACGCTAGCAAAGTAAACACTTTCTTTTAATATGACCTACATATTTATTTAACATATATTCAGGACAAAACATGTTTTGACGCTCGCAATGGGCCTTGAGGCTTGTTGCACGGACGCCGAATGGATACATCCTATCATATATTAGATTAACCAGCAAGCTCAAATATTTGTACGTGGATACTCGTTCTATGGAAAAACACCAACGACGTATTTCAGTGCAATCTGTGACGTATACAATGAGCAAAATGTTTGAAAATGTGTCGACATTTGTATTTTTTTTCCACAAAGCCATCCATTCAATTTTCCTAGATTTAGTACAATCTCATTTCGTCACAACCAATTACAATCATCTGTAATACAATTCGATGCGGCCTTGCACAAAGAGGCAGTACTCTTCCTCGTAAGAGCAAACGGTGTCATCAACCGAGTCTGCTACCAAATCATTAGTGTATGAAATAATTAACAGAGTACTCAACGCACTTCCTTGGGAAACACGCCCCGAGACAGTGGCTGCATTCCGCCTAATGCCCTTACTCTCAAAATACTGCTTTCGTTTGATTAAGTAAGATTTCATAAGCTGTAAATTATTGCCTTTTCGTACCAACGTGGTTCACTTTGTTAACTAATCTTTGATGATTGTAGTGTCGAACGCTTTACTCAAATCACAGAATATTGCTACACAAGATTCGCCACTTTAGTCGCCACCTCTAGTGTGTCTGTGAAATAATTGATCGTTGTATCAGCTGTCGATATGCAATCTCGTCTCCCTCTGAATTCATATTGGCTATTGCTTAATAAATTGTGAGCTTTCAAAACTGAAATTGGTTGTTTGGATAATACCTTTTCTACTATTTTATTAATAGACGATAAAAGTGAGATCGGTTTTAAATTGCAACCAGGTCTTCCACAGGGTCTCAACGAACCCTTAGTTCCTGGAACACCCTGCCGTTTGTGTTTCACCCTGCCGTTTGTGTTTGTTATGGTGATGATAATCCTGCTTAGTACGAGAGGAACCGTAGTTCTAGACAATTGATTTTGTGTTTGATTGAAAAATCAGATGCACTAAACTACCATCTAATGGATTATGACTGAACGCCTCTAAGTCATAATCCAATCCAGAGTCCATAACATTAGCATCTGGAATGTATATTGTTTATTCTATAGTCGTGCATAATACATTTATCGAAACCTTCAAAAAAGAAAGTATCTATTCTTGTCGGCGTGGTCTAGAGGACTAGTGCGCTAGTTACGGTTGTCTTCTACATAGGGCGTCGCCGGTGTAATTTTCTTTGTTGATCGAACATTTCTTTAAGCGATAGGTTATAATATACCGCTGAGAGTCAGCGGACATGCTGCCACCAAGACCGTTGGAAAAACTCTAGATATCCCAACATCTCCAGCCTTCAGTTAAAGGTACACCACACAGCGATTTCAAGCTCGTAGAGGACGGATTATCTTGAATTAAAAACAACCTCTATAAAACAAAATTTTTTTTAGGACATGTTGAGCACCATCGTTTCGTAAGTCTTACTGAGTAGGCGGCGTTGGAGCCCTGATAATTATGCGCTCTTATGTGCGGCATATAGCATTATTCTATTGACTGCTGATGTAAGGCAACGGAGAAATTGTTTCCGTTCTTTTCTGGAGCCAGTTCGAGGTCTAGCGTGTGAAGGTATCATCATCGGGTATCCTCTAAGACTCCATTAGATGCACCTTCTAGTAGATCCTTGTCACGATTTTTTTTTTAGATGACTAACTGGAAAATGCGATTGCACACACGGACACCACAGCAGGGAGTCCCTGCAAGTGTGGGTCGGTAGTGTGGGGCTCCAACCCACTAAAAACCAGTCATGTCCCCGTCCCCCAACGGATCCCTAAGATACCCGCCTGTGACTGCATAGCCTATGCCTACTTAGGTGCATGCTCGGCTTTAAGGGATGACGACAGGATACGTTCTATATAGGAAGAGAATACACCTTTGTCCACTAGTTCTTTGCTCTTGGCGCCCTACGGAAGTCGTTTTTGACATCTAAGAGAGGATAAATAGGCAAAAAAGAGGCTGGTGCGTTTCTGTGTGCTCAAGCTATGTTCAGCGCATTGCTAACGGTTGGGCCACATAATTGGATAAGTGCGTGAAAGGTCGGGCTTGGAAACTGTGCTGGCTTCTCCACAACGTATATTGTCTTCTGTCTAGCTCGATTACTACCTAACTAGTATGTTCCTACTCTCCTATGGACCTACTCCCAGGGATGCTCAGCTCGAAAAAAAGCTGAGAGGCGGGCTCTGATTTTGTGGAGACTGTTAGGAGAACTGCCTAACTAGTATGTTAGTTACTATCTATCTAACTAGTCTATATATATGACTACTACGTACTACCTCTATGCGACGTCTTCTTAACGAAGCTCGCGACAATACGACCAGAGCTCGCCTAAACTTCGTATCCGCAAAACGTTCAGGCGCCTAGTTACACACGCTTCCGAGCGCACTCATGTGTACACTCCTCGATGACGAGACGGTTTGCGTAGTAGTAAGCCCGCGATTAGGAGCAAACGAGTCAGTTCTTCTCGTCCTTAATCGTCCGTTGATAATGTGTTTAACTGCTTAGAGTAGGCAGGTGAGCACACTTATAGGGCGGTAGACCTACTGGGGTCTTTGCGGTTCTAATAATAACCGTGTTTCGAAATAAGGGACAGAAATTCAGTTTTCCAAGTCTTAAGATGAATGTTGTTCGTTAGCGAGCACTTATCCATTATGTGTTCGGATACGTTTGGGAGGTTCTTTAAGTGTACGCTTGTAGGCGAAATGCATCCGGGCCTGGTGCTTTTCCTAGTCGTATATATATATATATTTACTCGAAATGATTAAATATTTTCATTGCTTATATATATATATATATATATATATATATATATACATATATATATATATATATATAGATATATATATATATACATATATATATATATATATATATATATATATATATATTTAAGTTGATATCGACTCGGAACTCTTAGATTCGAAAAAAGTGTTAACAACGCTCGCCTGTATGCTGCCCTGTTACTAACGCAGTGAATCACCAGTGTACGAGAATATTGAAAGCACACAACGCTTCCGATGCTGAAATTCCGTCCGATGGCGTGGTTTCGTTCTCCTCATCACCGACTTTGTGAATTGCCTGTACGTGTTGATCGTACGTGCTGCGCCCGAGCCCAATTTTGCAGACTTAGCTGTTACTGTGGATGAGACTTGAAATTGGTCAATAGTCAGCCATGACTGGTGTTTGGAGTTCTCGAGAAAAGCCCTCGTTTGTTGGTTTGTTTGACACGTGTTGTTTATCCGTTAACTTGTCGCGATTTGCCTGCCTGTTTTTGCTCCTACTGCCACAGCTTGACGAATGGGTAAGGCTATGCACATGACCTGCTGTGCGCGATCTGACAGCTAAAATACGTCCAACCGGACCATGTTTAAATATATAGATAATGTGTCTCCTCGAGAACGCGTGCCGCCATCAGCCTCGTACGAAGGTTATGCACAAAGGTAATGGTTCGTGCCGCCCTTCTATCGTACGTATGAGGGGGTGGTTGACTTGGGTACGTCACGCGCAACGCTGTGACCGTGCTCACTGTAAAGGCGACGAGCCAGAAATGGCAAATCGCCTCTCGACTTCGGAGACACAGGCCGTTCAGTTGAACGGAGTGGACAATGAATGAATAAGCTGTAATAAGCTGATGCCTCCCCCGCTGGGGTGTTCAACTGAAGAAGTTGAATAGGCTGCGAGGTGCAGCTAGGGTCAGCAAAAGCTGACCCAATTAAAAAAAAAAATATATATATATATATATATAAATTATTTGGGATGCTACAGTCACCGACACGCTCGCCCCCTCGAACATGGAGGCTGGCGCATCGGCCGCTGGCTCCGCAGCGCGCAAGGCTGAACGTCTAAAGACCAACAAATACGCTCAGCTCACCGACGAGTTCATTTTTGTGCCACTAGTATTGGAGACACTAGGGGGACCTGGCCCTGAGGCATGGTCACTTTACAGAAGATTGGCAAACGAATTGAACTCACGACGGGGGACAAAGAGCTTTCGACTTTCTACTCCAGCGGCTATCTCTGGCGGTTCAGCGCGGCAATACGGCAGCAATTAAGGGCACAATGATGGGCTGCCTCGAGGATAAGCTCGATTGATAGCACCCCTCAGAAGCCCAAGGGTAGTTAGTTATTCATATTCCACTGTAACCACAAACTGAAATAAAACTATTGTCTTCGATATATATAGATATATATATATATATTATATAGGTAATGAATCACGAAGTGGAGTGAATGTTAGATTACTGAAAGTTGCACGCTCAGTGAAGATAAATAACACATGCTCGTGGGCAGGTCCACGAAGTCTGCGAAATTGACGACGCGGATGTATGTTATAATTACATTCAGATGTAAAATATTTTGTTAAAAACCATGTATACTTAGGCATATGTGGCCCCTGAATAAAGGTGCTTTTGACTTGACTTGACAATCCGTGACAAACATTAGTGGGAGCTGGCTGTTGGTTGCTTTTGACGCTCCGGAACTACTGAGTCAGCAACAAACGTCGCCGACGACGGCTGCAATGCCAGTCATTGTTAACGTGGACCCTTGTCTGGCTCTAGCCCGGGGCACTCCCTATAAACCGTAGTAAGCCGTGGGCATGGATTTCCGGCGGCGGTCATATTAGAGGTAGGTTGTTCGTTTTTGTCGATTCTTTGTTACATTCAATTGCAAGCAAATCATTTTTTTTTCATTAGAAGGAGGAGGTGGAAACATCTTGTTTGGATGAAATTTATACAAGAAGTCATTCTCCCTTTTCTCTCCTACGTGGTTGTGCAAAATCTACGTTTGCAGGAGAACCAGTCAACGCATAAAGGAACTGATCATACCGGCGTGTTTGGCGCAACATTCTGCGTAATGGCAGTGCCATCCGACGCAGACTAGCAAAGCGCAATTATCCGGATTGAGGAAAATTATAAAAAATTCGACGATATGTTGTTACGTCTTACGTTGAAGCTCTTACGTGCAGAACCGTAAAGATTGCGACCAAAAATGTACGATCAAAAGAACCTTCTCAGACAATAGAAAATTGAGTGTCCATCATATTCGTCCCAAACTGATGGTGCTGCGTGACGTAGTTAGCGAGTAATTAAGCTTTTGTGGCAAAAAATTCGGTTCGGCTCGTACAAGCTTCAACGTAAGACATAACAACATATCGACTTCTTATAACTTTTCTTAATCTGGCTATTGGCCTTTCTCTAGCGGGCGTCGGATATCATTTATTATTACGCGCGACGCCAAACGCGCCGGTATGATCGGTTTTTCATGTATTGACTGGTTCTACCGTAAACGTAGATTTTGCACAACTATGTAGGACGAAAAAGCAGAATAACTACTTTTATAAATTTCATCCTCACTCCTAAAAACGACGGGTCCACCCCTCTTTCAATTGGAAAATTCATATCAAACCTTAAAGTTAACAACTACATATAGTTATGGTAGACCCTGAATATATATATATATATATATATATATATATATATAATATATATATCTATTTTTATAGTCTCCCTTGATTTTTGTTATAACATATTACATCGACATTATTTTTATCTTAATAAGAAAGGAAACTAATCGTATATAGTAAAACATTTTGACTGCGCGTCTGTAGCATGTTCTGAAAGACGTATATTGCAATTATCATATTGCATTATACGAATAATGAGAACACACTAATTACGCTGTTTATGCACTACTTCAGTCACGATATGTATCTGTGCGTATATATACTTGTAATTAATTGCCCTACCATAAGAACGCACCTAATGAATCCTTGTCTAATAGGAGTCTTGCTTTCAAGGGTGAGGAGCAACCCGCCTAATCTGCATCCTCTCCAACAAGTGCGGCCAAGCACAGATATCATCTGCGTCACCGAACTGTGTCATCGTTCTCCAATGCGTTACCTATTACGCACTCCTGACACATCCAGACCACGTTGCTGTAAACGCAACCTGCGAAAGCATTTTCTACGTTGCCGGCTGCAGTCAGTGAAAACTACAATATGCAATTCGACACTGAGAGCACTAGAGTATATATATATATATATATATATAAGAATACGCAACCATGTTTAGCACATTAACTGCGAGCAAGCGCTAACAATCTTACTGCGTAAGCACTTTTACTTACAGTATATTCAACGATAAATTCGATTTGGTACCTTTTAGTATATGTAAGTCCTGCCCCTGCACTGATTTTGTCGTTTACGCAATAACCAGGCTACAGGTTTGCACTAGTAGTTAAGTCTCACTCCACTCAAGAATCAAGCAGTCATCGTTTTTGAACAGCCTATTGTAAGATATTGCCTAGGGAAATAACGTTTAGTAGACATACCTTAAAAATATACAGATAATTCAGAGAAAGTCGCAACATGGCACTTGCATTGGGTCATGTTGTCGAGGAGCCTGCATTTTGCAGTGATGGATGAAAACTGTCACAACAGAGAAACAAATATATAGCATACTGAACAACATGGCATGGCCACCACCTCTTTTTATTTTGAAGGAAATTTTCATGAAATCCACGAGTGCGTATGTAATCATGGCGAAGAGTGCAATATCGGACGCTACCACATACTCAATTGCTGGTTTATGAAAACATCGTCACCACAGCCAAGCGTTAAAGACATGTCAGTTACGATAAGTTAATTTATAGGAACTATTGTAATATACTACCAATGTATGGTGCATACACTTAACTATAGACGTAATCGCCTCTTCTACCCGTACAGCATCACGAACTAGGGGCCACGAATACGGTTTAGGATTATAAATCATTCCTCCTTAGTTACTACTTGATAATGTACAACGTACACTTGAGAATGTGCTTTGCTTAAAAGGTATGAGGTCTAGTAGCAAATAAAGATGATTATCTATATGCTAAAGATATATATATATATTTTTTTTTTTTGCAGGAGGATTTAAATGCTTTAGGCACTAACGCATAGGGCAAGTAGATAGAGACACAGACCCTATGCAGTGTGGGACTCACCCCCGACGGTTGGATATTATTCCGCCGAGATCATACCCACTAAACGCACCTCCCCCCTTAAACTTCACTCTCTGTCAGCCCGGCTCTCCTTTTAATAGTACTACGAGCCGACAGGAGGAGTGGTGGCCCTATAGCCATAATACTGCATTCCTCTACCTGCGAAACGATTCCTCTAGAGGCACGGGCGTATTCTGTCCGTTCTGTTGCAAATCTGGCTCTCCTGAGGCGCTCCAGGTTCCCCTTTCTAACCAATACCTCTCGTGCCACTGCAGTTCCTATATGCCAGTTAGAGGTGCTTTCACAAATGAATTGCACAAACTGTGCAATTCCCTGAGTAGGCAGGTCCGGAGAGTTCGTACAATTCAGCTTTCCGCCCAATTTCAGTCGGTCCAGAACTTTTATTTTAGTCTCTATTCTGACTTGCGCAAAGACCGGACAGACCAACAGAGTATGGGCAGCGTCGTCTACGACACCTAGGTCACAGAGTACGCATATGTCCGAGGAGGCTTTTCCTATTCTTGACAGATATGCCTGAAAGTTGCCATGACCCGTTATAACCTGCGTCAGAAAGTGATCAACCTCTCCTCCGGGTCGATTTAACCACTTCTTTATGTCAGGAATAAGGTCGTGCACGCGCGCACCCGGTTGCACCATCTGGAATGGCATCCCATTCGTTCTGCCATGCAGTTAGGGTGCCTTCTCTTTCATCCTCTCTGACTTTCCTATTAGAGCTTTCTGGGCCCCCTATCCCATAATCTTTGCCTTTCCTCTGCCTTTAGGTCCAAGGGAGGAGTGCCAGCAAGGACAAGTGCAGCGGAGGTGCTAACAGTCCTATAGGCCTGAGTAATCCGTAAGGCCGAAATCCTTTGTGTTCTTCTTAACATATGTTTTAGCCCTTGAGACTTTTTTGCTGCTGTGAACCACACCGGTGCTCCAAACAACGCTATAGATTCGACAGCCGACATAATAAGTCTCCTGCGTCCTGTTTTACTTGGCCCATGAATGTTAGGAAGGATCTTGGCTATTGTGTCGGCCACCTTCTCCACTTCCTCCACAGCGTTTCTAGCATGGTGCATACCCCTCATTCCTCTGTCCAGATATATGCCCAAATACCTGACTACACTAACCATCCTTATCTGGACCTCATTTAGGACAAGGTTGATAGGTCGCACTTGCTTCTTTCCTATTAGCAGAATACCTTCACTCTTCTCCGGAGCAAGAGCCAACCCAGCCTCCTTCATCCATTCCTCTACAAGTTTTAGGGCTTTGTTGGCATATAATTCTACCTCCGTAGTCGTCTTAGCCTGCACCGTCACAGCCAAGTCGTCTGCGTATGCCAAAAGCTCAACTCCGACAGGGAGGTTACGTAGTCGGAGTACATCGTCGTACGCTATGTTCCACAGTAGGGGCCCGAGGATGGAACCCTGTGGGACACCCGCTGTCATAGGCATCTCCTTGCCCTCACAAGTGATGACACGATTTTTCAAGTAGTCCGAGGTTAGTCTTACCAGATATTGTGGAACCTTCCTCTTGACTAGTGTTTCCAAAATAACCTTCCAAGGCAGACTGTTAAAAGCATTTTTCACGTCCAGCAGTACTGCAAGGTATAACTTGCGGGTGTTAGGCGTGGAGCTGTGCAGCGATTCTGCCTTGGTCACCACTTTGTTAATAGCCGTTAAAACCGACCTGTTTCTTCGGAATCCGTATTGTGCATCGGACAGTAGGCCGTTTTCTTCGGCGAAGACTCGAAGCCTCTCTGCTACAATAGCCTCCACGCCCTTTGCTAACGAACTAGTCAGGCAGATAGGCCTATAACCTCCATTTCCTTTAGGCACAAGGACTACCTCCGCTGTTTTCCATGCTTTCGGGATTTTTCCTTCTTTTATAAGCTTAGTCGTCACCTTTGCTACAACTTCAGGGAACTCCTCGAACAGAGCTTTCACAGCCATTGGAGGAATGCCGTCAGGCCCTGGCGCTTTACCTTGTTTAATTCTCTCAGCTGCTTGTAGTACTTCTACAACAGAAACCTCAGATGCATACATTTCTAACCCTTCCTCTAATTGGTTATTCTCGTAGATTCCTCTAGGAAAGTCTGCGTGCTGGGAAAACAATCTCATCAGTAGACTCGTCCTCTCTGGATCTTTCAGAATAGTCTTTGGAGCTCGGATTTGCAGCTTGCCTCTAACCATTTTGTACGGCTTTCCCCACGGGTCGTCGTCGAGGGTCGCGAGGAATTCTCTCCAGCTATTGCTTTTGCTGTCGACAATTTTGTTTTTAAGTAAAGCTCTACAGTTTCGGTACTCCATTACCAGATGGGGGAGTATGTCCGCATTCCCTCTAGCTCTCTTTATGGCCCTCCTTGCTCTTAAACACTCTTTTCGGGTTTTCTCAATGTCCCTGTTCCACCAGTGTTTCCCCAGCACCGGCTTTCTTCTTTTAGGATGTGTTCTTGACCTGCAGGCCTTAAGGCAAGCCTTCCTCAAAGCCTTCTCTAACTCTATGGCATCCCTTGGGAGCCCGTCTATCTCGAAGATATTTCGTATTGCGTCTTTAATAACCCCACTATTCTTGATAGCGAACCGCTGCCGAGGCACGGGAGGTATTTGTCTGGTGTTCCTTGTTATTGTATACTCGATGCAGTGATGATCACTCAGATTCTCCTCCTCAGTGAGTACTCTCCAATCGGTGACCAATACAGCCATCATCTCACTGCAGATCGTTAAGTCTACGCTTGACTCCTGTCCTGCTCTATGAAACGTCGGATCAACTCCATCGTTAAGGACAACCATGTTTTTGGACGCCATCCAGTCCATCAGCAGTAAACCTCTTCTATCTGCACGGGAGGAGCCCCACACCTCTGACGCTGCATTGAAGTCTCCTGCTAGGAGCACCCTATCCGGTGTAGGAGCTTCGCCAATTGATATTGCTAGCTCGTCTAGAAAATCTTCAAAGGCCTCTAGTTCAATGTTTGGGCTTATGTAGCAAGAGTATATCCTGCCTATGCCTGCCACATCTATCCATGAATAGCCACTACCTGTCCCATGACCCAATTCTTCTATGATGCAATTTCGAACTATGCAGGTATCTGCGCGAACGTCCGCAACCCATTCGCTTCTATCTTGCACTAGTTTTTTGTTTGGCTCGCTAATTAATGTGAGCGTCGTCTCCCGTCTGCTCGTTATCTCTTCTACTAGCATATGAGCAGGCCGACTGCGGTTGCAATTGACCTGTATCAATTTAAACGGATGTGCGCTATTCTGATTCATTGGTTGGGATGGGGTTTGCACTAGTTGCCGCAATCAAGCCTCTGGCGGTGTGGCCGGAATCCGGACTGATGAACCCCTCCGCGTCTATCTTTTCTAGCTTCTTTTCTTTGCGTTGATGTTTCCTGCGGGCCATGTCCTCTTCCTTTTCAGCCTGAATTCTGTCCTGTGCCGATTTTTCCCGAACAACTTGTTTACGATCCAGGACCGCCTTCTTGAAGGCCGGGCAGGACATGGAACTGGCAGTATGCTAAAGATATACGAGTATAAAAATGAACATAATATTTAGAAAAGTTGGAGCGTCGTTTAATGGATCGTAGAATTCAATAAAAAGAAGCATTTTTGTTCTTGTGCGTGGGCTAGAATGTTTTATTAGGGCAGTAAAATGACTAGTGTTTGTTAAACCGATGTGCATGGTCGGTCATCAGTTTACAAAATGTGCAACTGCAAGAAAACGAGTTGTTCCATGAGAAGGTGGTGGGAAGATTTATGTGAGCATATGTGTGCCGTGTACGTTTTCACTCGACTCAGGTCAATTCATCAATTCGCAAAGGTAATATCTAGCTGATTCCGTACCCCAACGTCGCTGTGCGCTGGTGCTTCATTGTGCTGGAACCACGTCCTCGAGCGAATACTTTCTGAAACATCTACGGGCAACTCTGGTACTTCTCAGAAACATGTGGTACGTTTCTCGGTTTTCGGGGATTTTATGAGGACCTATAGTATAGCTGTTCACCATGGCAGCCTACAGCTTTACGCAGAAGCGATCATAGCATGCCGTTGGGCTACTAATGAGAATTGTGTGCATTAAATATGGCTCCCTCATGTAAACAAGGCTTCATCTGAAAAGAACATAAGTGCAAGGAAACCAGCCTAGGTTTGGTTTATCTGCAAACAATTGACAGTATTCAACAAGCATCTGGTAATCAATAGGCTGCAAAACCGGAAACCGCTACGCTATGTAGTTCCTTATCGATCAGCACATTATGTCACCACAAGGCGAAATCGAAATCGTTTCAAGCCAACCACGGCCAGATTCCACCCGTTGACTGTGTCTGTCACGGAAGTGCATCACCTCGAAAAGCCAGAGAAAAGATGTTTTCAAATTTTATTTTTATAGGACTTTCTTCCTTTTAGGTTTTTCCGTAAGGCTAATGCCCGTGTAGAGTTTTTTCATGTCATGGCTGATTTTTTATCCACTCCGGCATTTGCCTTGTCTAACTTGGAAACCGTACAAACAAATTTAAGAATGGTTGGTCTGGGTCTCGGACCTAGGCCCCCCCGTAAGACAAATGCTTTGCCACTAAGCCATCTTGCTCAGTTTGTTCCAAAAGCCACCTTCCAGACTACCTGTTCCAAAATCCAATATGTCTCAACCACTTTTGTTGTTCTTTTGTAAAGCTTCTCCCGCTCTGTTCGGTATACTTGCTTTCTTTTTGTGAGCCTTCTAACCACAAATAGCCGTGATAGCGTGGAATGCCTAAAAGCCACCTGAGTGTGTCTTTTTCTAATTCGTTACATTGCATATACACAAGAAATAGGGTTTCGTTTTGCTGTGAGCGGTTGTTCTCTGACTTCGCACCTAATGGCTAGCGGCCGGTCAATCCGTCAGCCAGTCTATGTAATATTAAAAAAAAGCAGTCTCATGTGACTCCAAGAGGAGCACGAAGCGCGAGCTTCGTCTGATCAAGAGAGTCAAAATCGTATCTGAATCTAAGAACTCCCTTCCGAAATGTCCGCCGGAAGCCTTAGTAACTTTGCAATCACAATTCGAGCGACCACCAAATTGGTATCAAAAAGATTCCCTATCAATGCGTTTTTGCCTAAGCCTGTGTGTTTTTAAAAGTAGTCTGTCAGTATTCTGTCTCTAATACATCGCCGTTTTGTCTGACATCGCAGACAAATGGCCGAAAATACATTAATCTCACCGGACATAGACGCATACTCGAGTTGTTCAACGTCGGCGTAAGGGACAAAAAATTTGATGACATTTATCTTTGTTAGCATCATATCAAGCTGCTGCTCGAGCCTTATCGTAAAATTGTTTTCAGCGAGTGACAGCGAGGTCAAGCTTTTTGCTACAAACGATCTTGTGTTACCTCCCCGCAAGGTTTTTTTTCGTAAGGATCAAGTTGTGTGTGAGAGCAACCACTCTCGCAGCGAGAGTCAGAACTCTCGCTGAAGAACAAGACCGGATCGCCCCGTGGTAGGATACTTAGTTGCTGGTAAAGACACCTATTACAGATTGTATAAGACGATAAACAAAGACCGGAAAGTTGTGGCGACGTCAATGGCAGAACTTGGTTTTAAACATTCTAGAAGACTCTGTGACCAAATTATTGTCAGGTTAGCGGATCGTGATGCCGGTAATGACGAGACTCGTCCGCTTATAGCTGAAGGAAAAAGAGGCGTCCAGAAGTCCAGTGTCGTTGGTCAAGAAAGTGAAGGATGGTGATTATCCAACGGGTCGCGAACTATCGCGAATTTAGTGCGCAGATAATGAGGATTGCTGCTTTGATCATGGGTGCTTTAATCTCCGTAGCACACTACCACGATAAGCATCTTACGAAAACTGAACAAATTATTCCAGCATCGGCAGAGGTGTACCTGACCGTTAAGCTGAAATGTGTTTCTTGCATATAATACGGTAATTTTCTGGGATTTCAAGCATCGGGAACTGGAGTGCAACCAGCAAGTAAGAAGCTGCAATGCATTAAAGATTTCCCTCCACCAACGTCGTCGGTGTTACAAACTTGACGCTCCTTACGCCTTAAAAGTTTCTTCAGACGATTCGTCGAACACTTTGCGAAAAAGACTGCGCCGACAAGCCCCCTGCTGAAGAAGATCGAATGATTTGAATAGACAATTAAGTGTGAGAACGCCTTTATTATGTTGAAACAGATGCCGATGAAGAGACCGGTGCTTGTGAAGTTCCTGGCTGGCAGGCTACGGACCCGTTCAAAGTAATGCCAAGGTAATACCGAGTCTGGGGGGAAGAAATCCGGGTTTAGTGGGTGTGGGTTCCACACTAGTAAGATAAGCTGCTAGTGGCGCGTTTCCGATTACCTTCCAATGAAAAAAGGCCACGAACTCGTTTCAAGAGGACTACTACTCTAGTAATCTAGTAATTAGCATTTACGCCGAAGATTTTCATGGAATTCATTGCAGAATGCGGTACCATGTGCTAATTTCGACCCAACAGCTACAGCGTCGGGACAAGTTTTCGTTAGAATAGAATAGAGTTCTAGAGTGCAGTTAGAATAGAGTGCACAAAAAGACTGTTTTGTACACACAACTCTAGATGAAGTAAGCCAATTAACGTGTTTTACACGAAAATGTGTTGGAAACCATGTTCGTGTATCCGACTTGACGCCAAGTAAACATACTGTTTATGTGCTCAGTGAGCACCGACTGTTTAGAATGTTCTATTAGTTGTGCTACACGAAGGCTGAACTTAAGCTTAGCAGACACTTGAACGCCAAGGTCGCGAGTTACAATTGGCTTGCGGATTTACGCAAGCATGATTTAACCTAGACGTTCACAGAGGAAATACCGTTAGGTCGTCGCGAAGCTATTAAACGCACCCAAGATAAATATAGCCGACTCTATGACAAGAAAAGGTTTTTTTCGTAGTGTGAGGTGCAACAGGTAGGTCGAGTCACCTAGTAGTGACGCAAACTGATAAATTTTCAGCCAAACGTTATAAGCCGAATGGTTGTGACAGAAACGCTGCCACATGATACTTATCGGATTATCTGAGCTGGCGTGCAAGAAGCAATTACACAATCACAATTCGTTGTCCACAACTCCGCTTGCGTGAAGCAGCAAAGGAGGAGGACACACCATTATCAACGGATGAAGACGACATTATCAACGAATACCTTACCACGAGCGAAAGGCAACATCTTTCCATAACATTGCACAAGCTCGTCTCAATAAAATTTTGGTCCGGGCAAAAAAAAAGGCAACTCATCATATAACAAAAAAGGGAAGCTATTGCATAACTCGGTGAGACGACGGAGGAAGCGGCTGGAGGATGCGCGAGTGGTAAGAACAAGAGAGATTAGCAGCAGCCGAACGCAGTGTGGGGAAAATCAGGAAAAAACGACAGGCTCAGTCGAAATTAAAACAATATTATAGACAAGAAAAAGTGTAAGCACACTATCATTAGTTTAAGAGTGTGGACTACTCGCACGTGTCCTAACTACGGCTGGTACATGATTTGGCATTATTCTAATTAAATGTTTAATGAATTGCTATTGGATATGTTCACTCCACGTGCAGAGCATTCATGAGCTCCGAGAGCGTAGCCGGAGCTAGAGTTCTGACTCGAGCTGGTTGGCGAATCGCAAAAAATGAATTGAAATATGAAAGCAGTCATGTTTATTAATTGAGGAACCCTGCTGTTCTCTACGATGAACGCTTTCGGTAAGGCGATACCGTTGTTGGTGTAGTCTCTGGCAAACGTTGGCGCATTGGTTCATTTTCAGTTAACGAGGCATACAGCGTCTAGTATTGCCAAACTCTAGCAAAGCAACGACGGCGATGGCTCTCTCCGGATTACGGATTACTCTCCGTGCAACGGAGTGGTATCGATTTCTCAGAACGCGTTGTTCGCTTTATAACTGAATAATGCGGCTGGTTGACTTACATGAAACTTACTAAACACCTGGTTATGTGTATGATACGAGACACGAGAGGAACAGAACGGAGGTGATTAAGCCGAAATATGAGCACTCTTCAGTTCGCTTCATTGGAGTAAACGTGGATGTATCGCATTAGCATTCTGGTCGTGTTTAAAAAGAAACGAAAAAAAAACATTGTTTTAACAAACAAACTATTAGGCTAAATTAATTTTACAGTTCGTAAGATTAAGAAAACTTAGAACGAAAATTGTTTTTGCTTGGCGACATAGCTGCAGTCTCGACACATTCGAATTGAATCATTAAAATGTAAGTTATAACACAACGTGCTGGTCGTTTTGTCGTGGTTTTAATTATGTAGATTTTTCTAATATGACTTACTACTGTAAAATGAGCCTAAATTAAAACGTGATGGGTTTTCAGACAGTTCAATGAAGACACGGTGTTTATTGCACGCTTGCGGTAAACATACAGAGAGAACCTTCTTCTTGTTGAATATCGAGCGACAGCCTCTGACGCAAACATTCCGAGTCGGCTACAGTTGCGGCCCAAACAAGCATGCGACCGCGCTTAAAGGGGGGTTAGAGTAAGACCGTCAGGCTTTTTTCCATCGTCTCTGGATAGACTCGGAGGCTCTAGTGCACACGGAAAGCCAGCAGACCTCAGTGCTCAGCTGAAAGTGTCATTTAAAGCCGAGTGACGTGCTCTTCGGCCTGCACTTAAAGCGCATGACAAGCCATGATGGGGCAACGCCACCACAAGGTAACCGCAGCGACATCGGTGAGATACGCGTCGTCTCGTCATCCCAAAGAGTCCCTATTCGTGGACAGGGTAGGGCTTGTAGCCAAGCTCCAGCTTAGCTTTATCAGCCAAGGTGGGAGCTCTATCAATCAGGCGTGCTAATCGCTTTTCTTGCAAGGGGCTGTCCAACTGCTCTGCTTAGTCCTTTTATCGGGAGGGGAGTCGAATAAAGACGACAATCTGTCAATCAGGTGTTGCTATAAGCTATAGTATAATATATAATAAGCTATAAGTTCCACGTTATAAGCTTCCCACCCATCGTTATCCAATAATGCCCTAACCCTCTCCGCAGCCTGAGTCAATGATGACACGATTGCGGGTCTTGCCATCATCTTATTATTTATTCATTATTAATCAATATTAAGGCGAGCACTGCCCAGTGTGCAAACGTATTGTAGATGATTAATAAATCATCACAATATTTTATATATATATATATGTTCTTTTTTAATTGTTTCGTATTTATATGGTAATTACGTAAGCTACGTACGTTCCTGGTTACTAACCTAGAGTAAACGCGATGACGCGGCCGGGCGTCAACGTAAAGAAGATGGGGAAGACCATAAAGCAGTGCATTGTCAAGCCTGATCATATTCCTGTTGTTATCTTTACAGAAACAGCTTGATTTTGTGGTTACAAACTCTGTTGCCTGACTAAGTCAGCAGATACGACAGAAGGATAGAGGCCAGACTTAAGGCAACACAACAACCGGCAAGGAACGGCATACCAAAGTGGAAACAAGGCAGCAGCAGCAGTAAAGCAAGCCTTTGTAATAAACTGCTAGTGGCTGTTGTAAAGAGCACGGTCTTTCTCGTTCTCGGAATACTGCCATCCTTTGTAAATAACGCGGTTTCTGCGCAGAAACGGCCAGTTCAAATATCCGCCGGATCGTGGTCCTAAAGGTGGTAGCAGTGAAGAGCCAAGTCTGCTAAATAACGCCGGTCGCCACTTTCGTTGCGGGTCGAGGACGACATCTTACCAGATCCTGCACGGTGAAGCACGGAGTGTTTGTTCGTTTCTTCACCCGATAATATCATTTATTTATACGATTGGGTATAACACCCACGCCCGACACACGTTACACCATAGGGAATTCCAATGGCGATAATTATAGCACTGAACCGGGCCTATTCGGGCGACAATAGCAATGAGCCTATTTGAAAATCAAATGAGATTTTGGTAATTCTGAGTTTCCCTCACTGACTTGCCATTGAATGTCTCTAGTATTCCGAGCGCCTCTGTCTTCCTGGAATCTTGTAGTGTAGGGGACAAATCATGTTTGGATCTAAGAGGCCTTTGCCCAAATAGAATAGTGTATAGTCTATCATTTTTGCCTAGGTGTATTCACAGAACCGCAATCTTACTTCATACGAAATGCACGACTGAGGTCGCTAGAAATTCTCCCGTTCATGCACATGACAAACTTTCTTCAATTGATTGGCAGACAATAGATTCGACTAAATGTTTTAGCCGTCACGCATCCCAGAATGTTTAGGTGCTCTTGGAATTACGTCGTCACAGAAATCAGGAATTTAGTAGCAAGCATGGGTATTGGTTTTCGTATCATTAATAATAGCGGTTTGACGGTCGTTTTAACACTGTTAACAATTACATAGTAAATTTGTGCCTGGAAATAAGCATAGGCTTACAATGAATCTGTTACTCTATTGGTTCTTTGCACTTCTATCTAAGGAAGGGGCAACTCTACATAAATTCGCCAGAAACTGCACTTTTGTTCATCGTATAGATGTTATATATGTTCTATAAGCATGCCCCCCCCCCCTCCAGTTTCGCATTAACCCTTCTCTGCAACACTATAATGAGACTAACTACAAACGAAACTCTGACAGGACATCATGTTACACAAACACGTACAGGTATATGTATTTTTTACTTATGGACACAAGAAAACTAATTTGGAAAACAAAAGACTGCACTACAATGTAATATAATAACAGAACGTATTAATTTTGGTTTTCCAATTACATTGTATACGGGAAACACCATCGTACTCAATGCATCGCTAAAGTGGGCACTAGTGGAGGCTCGGTGCGACCGCGATCTAAGTCTGTCTAACGCCTAACAGGTGAGCGGGGCGGGCGCGCTTGAAAGCGTAATAACTTTTCGTCGTCAAAATCTGCATAATCGACGTAGTACCGTGTGCGCGCGTTGAGAGTTTGCGCCCTCTGCTGCGCCCCCCTTCCCCCAGCTGCGCCCCCCGATTGGTGGCTGCAAAAGCAAGTGGGCGGCGGTGAGGTCACCTTCATCAAGCGACATCACGCGCCTGACGATCGTTAACGCTCTTGTGCGGCGGTGCGGAAATTCAAAAAGACCCGCTCGATACGAAAACTCTATCTTCACTGGATCGACATTGCGGCGGCCACGGGCCGCCAACGTGAGCGGCAAGCGCAACCAACTTTGTGGTACATTTTGGCCGTAAACCAAGGTCTCACCTCACTTGGCCTCACCTCACCTCAACTCAGGCTAACTTAGCCACGCAACGATTACGGGCCGGGCGCTGCGTGTCTACGATCGGTTCGCACGATATCTTTCTTCTCATACAGTATACACGGATTGGATACGAACGCAACGACCCACGCAAGTTGTACAAGGTTTTACTAGTCGATAGGCCTTCCGCTAGCATATGTACATGAGTGCATGTATGTGTACGTGTCAACTGCGTGCCGACTTGTGTCACGAGCAAAGTTTGCGATGGTGACGCTGAGCCAAACGAAGATGGACGATGCGGGTGTATCCGGGTCACGGGTCAAACAAGCCGTAATTCTATCAGTAGCAAACGTAACGCAAGCATTAATTATTAGCATGAAGATTTCAGAGAAGCTGATAGACTAGAAGGGGAATGATGGACTGGTTTAACAGACACACAAGACGTGGACTTAGCGATTCTCGTCGGCTTAATTACGAAGGATCACACTGTCGGCATGTTATGTTTCTTGTTTTCCGATCGATCAACGAAACAAAGTACCAACTCATAGACCTCATAGGCTCATAGACCTAGCAGGACGCTAGTGAACAAACTACAGAGGCGTTATAGACGTCGGAAATTGAGCTCACTGCATTGCAGTCCATATCGTTTTCCATGCTATATTACTGCTGAGTATACACATGCTTGTTTTTCTATTTGTTTGTTTATAATAGCCCTGCCAACCCTAACAAACGTCTTTTTGGGCCATCTACAGGGCTGCCCAAGCAGCATTCTTCTTGTCATGTTTCCGCTTTTCCGTGTAGTCCCAAGCAAACACTGCCTTATCGTCTCGTTTTAAGGCAAAGTTTTGTGTTTTGGCGGCATCTTGACGCCGCTATATCGGTGTTCAGGGTGCTACTGAACAAAAACTGCAATAATGTTCAGTATCCTACTAAGTAAAAGTAGTAATGTCTGTGCGATGAAATTTTCTTTTAAGCACGTGTGTATTCCAAAATAGGTAATATAATTGGCAGGCCGCGACTTCTAAAACATTGTGTGCTTGGTAACTGCGTTATTTTCTCCTAGACGTTTATTTATGTTTGTTTTTTCAGCGCTTTATTTTCACATAACCTTATACTAGTGCGCTTGTACTCCTTGATATTCCCTGCCTATTTTTCTATTTATCATTCGTGTATGTGTATTTTGTTGTAGTAGTAGTTATTCTGTTAATTTCCGTGACGACTTGAAGACCGCCAAAGATGGAAGTGACTAAAGCAACTGCCATATATGACCGCCCATCATCTCAAAGTAGACCAATCAGATCAAAAAGGCGTGGCTCGTATTCACATATTCTGGGCTTCATGTCCTGCTCCCAATGGCGGCCCAGTTCAAAGCACTCCCCCTTGGCGTTCCCATCTCGATATGTTGACCTAGTAGAAGCTCCTTAGTTGATAAGCGATTAGCTTTCTCTTCTCTTACAAACACACCGTATGCGTTTATTATAATAGGTCCTGTTGTCTGTCGACGAAACGAATCCGCCACCTTCCATCGAACAGAAACATAAAGTTCGTCTCCAAAAATCACAGTGAAAAACTTAAAGTGACATTTTTTTCGTAACGAGATTCCGGTGAGTCATCGCAATCATCGTCTATGTAAGTTGATGCTAAGCTATTGAATTTGTACTACCAACCTTTTGCTGGGGCTTACTATTAAATTCCACTTTGAATACTTTTAACAAATGTACATGTATACAATCTCCTACGTTACCTTTTATCTAACTACTAAGTTGTTTTAACTGTATACCATTTTTAAAGAATATCATAATAATTTGGTTTGTTTATATAACTTTGTTATGTTAGCACTTTGGAGTGAAGAATTGTCTCCGCGTGAGTTTGTGAACACGGGTGGGTAACCCAGCACTACTGTACATTATTAAAAACTTTATTACCATGTTACGTGTGAGCATTTGGTCTAGCTATTACGTATAAACCTAGCATATGTTGCTGTCCTATTCTCTTCATATGTAGTTGTAAGCTTTACACAGAGCCGCATCTGTAACTGAAAAGCCACTGTAAAGTCGTTCACGAAAAGGATTTAATTCGAACGAAGCATCGTTAGAAAGTGATAACATAACGTACCGCGCAGTATTCTATATTACGCGCTAACAGCTAACCGGAAGAAGAGCGTAATTTGTCGATCGCCCGCAACACACGGCCTAAGTATTATGCTTGACAACGTTTACATCGGCTCCGACAACCGTAGTAAAGGCTTACAAGCACGGAAACACCTTTCGCCCTGTCTGATATATCTGCTCAAGTAGCCAATATCTTTAAACTTCTCTCTTAAAAAGCTGACTCTAATGCGATGGCTGCGACGTTGGAAGCCGCCATAGCGTCTCTTTTTTGCGCAATGCCAATCAGTAGAAGTCGATCTTGTCCGACCTCGTAGAAGTGTATACTCCAATGATGGTCCAACAATCATCTCCACAACAGGATGTCATGGACAGAGCCACTCAAAAACGGAATAGTAGTGTACCCTCCTCTCGAAGCCATAAACGCTTCTCACGTAATTTGGCACGTACGTCGAGCGTCTGCGTTGTCGGCTCTTAGATGAAGCCAATCTGAATATCCGCGATGTAAGGGACTTCGTTCGATACGCAGGCCGACGTCTTAAACTACAGTCCAAAGTAGCGCCGCCTATACATAAAAAAGGCACCGCAGTCGAAGTTAGGCACAATGTTGAGGTTCTGCTGAGCTACTTCAAAAGTGTCTACATACAGCCTTAGGACGCCTGTATCGGGAGAATCAAGCAAACGACCCACATACTCAATGACACTGAATTCTATCTCTTTACTGTGCTCCTACTACTACTAAAATAAAACTTCGAATTCTGCGACGCCAATGCATTTGATACGCCTGATAGACTACCACTTGTTGTACTCAAAGAACTGGCCGAGTTTCTAGGGGAGCCGCTAGCAATAATTTTCACTCGTTCCTTCGAAGGTGGTTACTAACACCGTTTTCCATGAACTCATTGCCACACCTGTGCACAAGAAGGGCTCTGGAGCAGCTGCTGAAAATTACCGACCTATTGCCCAGTGTATTATCCCCTGCTTAATCATGGAGAAGATAGTTGTTGGTTGAATCAGTAATTTCTAATACTACTCTATAATTTCTTATTATATTCCCCAACCAACGTTTAGACAATCAGCAATCACCAAGGGACGATCGACGGCAGCCCAATTATTGGAGGTCTCTCATGACTGGGTCCTGGCGCGAAATCACGGATCTCCGCTCCACACCGCTCACTTTGACTTTTTGCGTATTTTCGATCGGGTTGACCACCAATTTTACTAATGAAAGTGGAATCGCTAGGCATCGTACTTTTTTTTTGGAAGGTCTCGGAAATGCATAATGCACAAGCGCTACTGGCAGCTAGCAGCAGCTAGTCTGGGACTTGCACCCACTAAAACAGATATCCTCCCCACCACCTCAAGGCCCGGGTTTGCAATGGCATTACTTCGACAACCCTGAGAGAGGAGTCTCGTGTTCTAGCGCTCTTTGCGCCTAGCCAATGCTTGCCCGTCCTAGGAAGATGCGTCAAGATCCTCCGGAGGGCCTAGCTGCTCCCTCTCTTGTCCCTCCCTCGGCTCCTCCTCTCGACTGCCCCTCAAAGGGGCCTGGTCGTAACGGGCTCATCTCGCCGTCTCCAGGTTCATCTTTTTCCTCATGGTGGTGTCGAGGTAACTTCGACCCTTTGTCCAATCGTCGTTCAATCGTCGATCGTGTGTTCAACGTCGTTCGCGTCCCCGGAGGAGCAGAAAACGCAGATGTCAACCAGGGCCTTGCCGATGCGCATCATATATGTCTGAAACGGGCCGTGTCCTGTCAGCACCTGCGTCGTGAGGTACGACAGCTCCCCCAGTTGCTTGTCTTACCACCGGCGCAGATGCGGTATCAGTCCGCGAGTCCATTGACCGCCGGCGTCGCCCCGGGGGTTTCGCCATTCATCGTTCCACAGCTCCAGTGTCTTCTGTTGTGCCTGCGCAAGGTCCCAGTTCCCATCGAGATGGTGTTCGCTTCTCTCTCTGGCCAGGAGATCCCAAGGTAGCTGGTCTCTCATTGTCGTACTGCTGGATGTTAAGAATGCTTTCAACAGCTTACCCTGGAGGGTGATACTAGAGACGCTCAAGAGAAAAATAATTCCGAACTACCTTTGTCGAATTGTCTCGGACTACCTGAACGAACGGCGGGTAGACAATGAGGGATCCGAATTTGAAATGACAGCTGGAGTTCCCCAGAGTTCCATCTTGGGTCCTCTTTTATGGAACTTGGCGTACGCCGATGTCATACGCTTAAGTAACCTACCAGAAGGGACAGAGCTACTTGCGTATGCGGACGACCTTGCTGTTGTAGTACAGGGCGGCACCCTCCAGCAACTGGAACTTAGAGCCAATGACGCCCTGGCCGAGATTTCCGTCTGTATGAGGGGAGCGGGTTTGACGCTGGTCCCTACCAAAAGCGAGGGAGTCATCTTCCTTGGACCAAGAGGGTGTGCTCTCCCAAAGCTAATCTTGAACGGCCAGGATATTTGAGTGGTTTAATCAGCCCGCTATCTGGGAATGTGCCTGGACAGAGGCCTGCGAGGAACACCTCATCTCCGCTTGGCTGCAGAGAAAGCCACTAAAGTTTCACACGACATCGCCCGGCTGATGCCGAATACATTCGGACCGCGAGAATCAACGCGACGCCTTCTTATGTCGGTTGCCGAGTCGATTATGTTATTCGCGGCCCCTGTGTGGCCACTAACCACACTGACTCTAACCCGCAACAGGGCGCTGATGCGCAAGACCCAACGAATCGCGTCTTTACGGATTACGATGGCTTACAAGACGGTCAGCACGGCTGCTGTCCTTGTACTGGCTGGTACGATCCCTTGGGACCTAAAGTTTTCGGGCTGACCCTCAGCCAAGATTTAACGTCCACGGAACTGTTTTTCACATTGCTTCATAGACGGACCCCCATAAATACAAATGTGCAGCGGTGGGGTTCGAACCCGCGCACCTATGTGTCTCCTCCGGTTGCGAGGCGGAGACTCAATCCACTACGCCACCGGGCTCGACGATCCCTTGGGACCTGAAGGCCGACAAACGTGTGCTCACAGGGCATGGCAACTTCGAGAGTTACCTCTTTAGAATAGGAAAAGCAGATACGCCACTCTGCAAGCACAGTGAAGGAACAACGGAGGACACGCCGGAACACACAATATTGCTGTGCCCGGCGTGGGCTCCATTACGCAAGGACATAATCACAGCAAGTGACGGCAGTCTTAAGAATCTGGCACACCTTCTTTTGTACTCACGTGAAGACTGGAATCTTATAGCTCGAACAATCGAACGTATTATGCACGCCAAAGAAGGAGAGGAGAAGAATCGTTTTTTACTTGACAAGGCCCCGTGAGGCACTCCAGGGCAGCTAAGATAAGGACGCTACTATTCACCCCTTCTCAATTGTTTGAAGTATTGCTTGCGCAGTTCCCAGTTAAGTGTGGGGATGGGGATATGACTGGTTTTTAGTGGGTTGGAGCCCCACACTACCAGCCCACATTTGCAGTGAGCTTTCCTGCCGTGGTGTCCGTGTGTGCAAACCGCATTTCCCAGTTAGTAAAAAAAAAAAAAGATACTTGGCCTCCTTCTTGATTGCAATGGGTTGGCCCGAGGGAGTCAGATTGAGCCTCCTCGTTCGCTGTCGCCCGGTGAGATAAAGTGCCTTCGTTTTTTGTGGCGCCAGTTGGAGGTGATGCTCACGCACCCACACGGCCACTTTGTCCAGAGCAATATTTGCCAGCCCTTGTTGTTGAGTTTCCCGTCTGGCAGTCACCGGCACCGCCAGGTCATCGGCGTATGCTATGGTTTCCATTCCGTCAGGCAGACTCCATTCGCAAGACTCCATCGTATGCAATGTTCCAGAGAACCGGGCCAATTACAGATCCCTGCGGGACGCCCGAGCTTAGCTCATACTTGCTGTCTCCCGCTCTAAGAGTCCTGTCTTCCAGGTAAGATGCTATTATGCGGCGGAAATAGGGGGATATTCCCCGTCCTTTTAGCGCAGTCGTGATGACTCCCCACTTGGCTGTGTTAAAAGCGTTACGAACGTCTCAGGGTATTAAAAGCACATATGTTAGGTTTTTAAAGACTTCGTGGCTTCTTGCCTGGCGTAATGTAAAACCCGTTGCAATGCGTAGAGCGGTGAGCGGCCCCGTCGGAAACCGTACCGATGTTCCGACAAGGCCTGTTTTGCCTTGATTTCCGCGTTTAGACGTGTCACTAACATATCTTCCACTAGCTTGCCTGCGGTGTTTAGCAAGCATATGGGTCTGTGCGGTGTCGAGCCCGTTACCGCTTCTTGTTTGGGGATTAGCACTAGTTGCGCTATCTTCCACTGCTTCCACTTATTTCCCTCGAATAGCAGCCGGGTGACGAGTGTGGCCACCTCCTTGGGATATCTGTCGGCCAATAGCTTCACCACCTCTGGTGGGATCCCGTCAGATCCTGGTGCCTTCCCGGTTGCCAGTCTTTCCCGCGCAGCGGTCACCTCTTCGGGCGTGACCGGTGGTATGCCTTCGGGCGTCACCGCGATATCGTCTGGTGGGCGCTGAGCTTGACAAGGGAAGTGCGTCGTGACCGTCGTTGCAATCTGGACGGGCGGGATGTATGGAGGTACCTTATCCTTACCCATGACCGCCTTGTATGGTTGGCCTCAGGAATCCACCTCGTCATCAGGCGTCGTATCTAGGGTTCGATATTGGTGCCAAGCCCATCTCATTAATAGAAGCTTTAAAATCAGGGTAAAAAGTGCTATGTCTGATACTGCTCCATGTCCTTCTAGAGTCCCACAGGATTCCTGCGCAGGGTCGCTCTTGTACGCAATCTTTGCTCAACATTTCAAACTCATCCTTGACAAACTCAATGTGATTTACAAGATTTATGCTAACGACTTAAAAGTATACGTTCAAGTCAAGGACGACAAATACAAGGCCGAGTTACAGAAGGCAATTAATTCCGTGCTACTAAGGGCCCATTTAAATAGAATGGTAATATCCATTTATATTCAAGTGGGCCATGCTGAAAACACTCAAGGACGGCACTGTGTATTCTACGAGCGGCCATAGTATACCTAAAGTGTCAACATACAAAGGCTAGGGGTTACATTATTGTCAAATAAAGTATACAACTCATATCGCCGAAGTACTAAAACCTGCGTCTCGCCTGTGCAATGTCATTCTTACAGCATTTATCGGGCGTGACCGAGCAATGTACATAGAACTGTACAATACGCTTGTTGTACCAAAGAGGACATACTACTCACACGGGAGACACCTTTTTATAGAAAAGATCAAACGAGTCCAATGACGTTGGAATGTAAGACATGAGAGCCTCGTTCTCCAAAACGTGAGCGAGTCCTAATAGCGGGTTGACGTGAGACATTTTGAAAACGAGTAGGTCCCATAATCGTCACAGTACGTCCAAATGATTTTCGTAGTGGTGTGTCAGTTACCCCACCGGGAGTTGCTAATGTCGAAGTAGTGAATAATGCGTTCGCATGGAGAGTTTTAATCCGTGCCCCATGTGTGTAACAATCACGATATGATTTCAACACCCCTTTTTCAATAAAGGAGACTTTGTATTATATTGTAATATACGTATAAAATAAGTGACAATCCGCACACGGCAAAGGGTTGCTTGATATGCAAAGACTTTATATTCGCAGATGCATCTCATTGGTTAAAGCACAGACCTCAGTAGATACTGCTATACCGTATGCTGGGGCAATGTTGTGCTGAATCGATAGTGGTTCCCGCCTACTTACATTATTATCTAGGGTACAGTGAGCAGCCTCGATTCCTTCCACAAGCTTCCGTTTTAGTTCGGTTACTATACACTGAGCAAATTTGCTGATAAAAAATTCAACATTAGTAAATTCCGAATGTACTACACGGCGGAACCGTGAAAAAGGGCGCATTTAGTTAATTACCTACAGCATTGTTGTCGATTAACAGGGGTTATATTTTTGCCAAAACGCTAAAAATAACCACGTGTCGGCTGACAAACAGTCCATGATGCTCAAAGACACTTCATTCTTCTGCTTCTAGCGATGAACGCAGATTGTTGGAACAAAAGCAGCAACAGGGCGTTCTAGAAATCATGAGGAGAAAGTTCGTTATCTACAATCTACGCCCAAGGCGAAATCCGGAGAAAGTGAGCGAAGATGAAACTTAGGAATTAAGCGCTAAAGTGCAGAACGAATACCAACTATGGACTCACACCGGCATGTAGTCGGCGTTCTGCACGGTTTTGTTTAAACAAGACCTGCGTCTGTGCGACTGCCATACGACTCTGGCAAGTGAATATCAGATATAGTGCTAATGGTATTGGTGTACTGGGGCTCTTTGCGCGCTGATTCTGTTTGTAGGTTCATACACATGTCCTCAATAACAGACGAAACCCTGTACCCATACACCAATAAACTAAAACACCTGGACTTAATATTTCCCTAGACCCGGCTAGTACCTGGCTGATGCTAAGATATTCTACGACATTATACGTTGTTATTTCATCCTGTGTGATATTGATTAATGTGCCAGTAAAGTTTAAACATTTTTAAGTATTAGGTGGCTTAAACAAGCTGTGTGATATGGTAAAACCTTGAAACATGGTGTACAATGCGAATAAACTGGGCTGACATGCATTGACTGTCTCAGACAGGATGAGATGGAGGATTCACGAATCTGTAAGACGAATCATGCAATGTGACTCATTCATAGCAGGAGGACTCTAAATCCTCCCCACCGCATTTGAAGCGAACGATACGGCACCTCATATGCGTCATTAGCGGGAGGCGTCTTCTTGACTCCTGTCAGTTAAGTTTCTGCTGAATCAGTTTGTGACAGCTTTTACGAGACCCTCTAATGAGAATCTTGTCTGAGTCATTAGAGGGTCAATTAACGGATGAACAGCTTGTTCCAAATTACCACCTTGGCACTAATCTATTGCTGCTGCTCCACTCACTTGGGGTAAAAAAATGACTGCATTTCAGAAATGCCGACTATGCTAACGCAGTAGCGAACCTAATATGCATGTAAGCACATGTCAAATTTCAGAAGGACTTGGTCATTTGTCACCATTACTTTAGCTGCCTTGAGCCTCGTGTCCATGACGTAACTACAGGAAACCCAAACAGCATAGCTCTGTTGAGCTGCTTGGATTGCCACCATGTGCAAAAGCAGAGAAAGACTGCTCGTACAAGCCAAATCACTAATATTTATTGTTATTGCATGTAAAATTCTTAAGCATGCTGTTTTTTTGCTGTACTAAATAGCGCAGAATGCCAGAACTTGCTAAGCAGAGCACCGTGACTTACCAAAAGGGCCGGCCTACAGCTGATTATCTGCTTACAGTCTTTAATTATACGAGCCATTGGACCACAGAGGGCCTCTCGATTCACGCTGTTTACCGTGACCTTAATCGAGCCTTCAAGGCAATGCTCTACAATCTGCACGTCTCAATCCTATTATCGAAAATCATCGCTCAATAAATATCCGAATTTTTGGAGAAATCAAGTAATAAAGCTTACGGTGAGGAAGATAGATTGCTCGTATACAAAGAAAGTCGTGTCTTTACCACCTGTACACTAACCGCAGCGAACAGTCTTGGACAACCTACTATTCACGCTTTTTGTCTATCAGGTGAACTATGCGATATATGCTCCAGTGCACTACGTGATCTAAGCTGACGTTATTAAACCGTACATGTCCATGCGAAAGAAACCGACGCAAACCCACTGCAATCTGTTTATAATGACAGCGTTCACTGGTCAACAATTGTAGGGCTTAGGCTATTACCACAATAGGCGGTGTCTTACATCTAATGGATTAAAATAAGCAAATATTTGATAGCCTGGTTGAAACTAGTGTGCGACTCTTAGCCTCGTTGAATTTCAGCGAGCAAGGGCAACAAAGTGTTTTCTATCAATAATTTGGTTTTGCGCCTATTTGCGATGCAGGGTTATCCTGCATACATTTCGCGCTATGCCAATATTTTATTGCGCGTACGAACTAAGTTTGGATCCTACGCAGAGGATGTGACTCCTATGCAACGAAAGGTTCTTCAAAGAATTGCAAACAAAAATTGCTGTATTGAGAAGTATTCGATCGATATTATTTTCGTATGCGAGATGTTGCGGAGTGCCAGATGTTTTAACGCACTATAAGAATTAATACGCTGTTCCAGGTTGCATTTGAGCTACAAGTGACGGAAAACCGCACCGACTTCGCGGTAAAAATAAAATATATTTAGTCAAATCAAAGCTAATTGGAAAATATTAATTGATTCTTTTACAAGACAAGCAATATTACGTAGATCTATTTAATGATATATTAACTATACGCTTACTTCGAAATTCACACAGGTATTGACACCATTTATGTATCTATTACATAATATGTATTGTAGTCATATTCGAATAGCTTACTAGGGATTTGTATTACTACTTCTGGAAGTATTATCATCAAACTAGTTTATCACTTTCTAAATTTCAACTCTGATGTGTCTACTAGGCTTTTGCTATAGCGTGGTTATATTCCTTATTTATATTTATGTGCATGGATTTTGAGGCACAATCTAGTAGGCCAACAATCTTGCATTTGCAGTGCAACTAACGACAGTTTTTGGGTCGTTACCTATGCGCGCTTTACCTACTATGCAGATTCTCTAAAGCATTTATCACGTAAGCTATAACAGTATGGCGTATATTCACTCTAAACAAATATTTTTTTAAATACTGCGATGCCCACATTAAAGTCATGGACACTGCTCGGCGAAGTAAACCGTTTCATGCGCTGCACTCTAATAATCAGATCTCCTACCAACTACTAGAAATATATTCGTTCAATGCAAAAGGGATGTGTTATGTCTAGCGGGAGCTCAAGTACCACACAGTCTCAGTTACCGAGCGAAAAATTGTTTACATTCAATATTGCACTTTAAGGGCCGAATACTTTTGATAAAATACGCAATTTAAATCGAAGCGTTGTTTAAAGACCAATGATTTGGCAGTATTTTGTGTAATAGTTTAGCCCATCATTAATAAAATAAGAGCTAAACTATCGTCACTTCAATAATAGCAAAAATATTGATCTGCTGATGATATCGAAGCAGCGCGTGCCTCGCATGATTCTATTACCTAGACGTATTGAACATGCTAGTTATACTAAATGTGCTCTACGCTTTGGGTACGCCAATCAGAAACGACACCGCAATACCCACAAAACTGCAAACTTGTCAGCACGAACGAGTACATAGAAAACCTCAGGCATTCAGTAACTTACTATTGCATTTCATCATAGCAACAGTAAGTTCATAGTCGTCTTCGGCGACGGCAAAGTGGTAGATTTTTTGTTTAAGAACTTGTTTGGCTTATGCCAACTACAAACTGTATTCGGAAAGCGCTATCGGGGAATGAAGCCCCCTCTTCTCCACATGTTATCGAGCGCGTGCGTATATCATTACGACACGAGAGAACTCAGTTATTGCCATTTCCGCCACCGGAAACAATTACCTGACTCAACCTTGGCCGAAAAGAGAACAACGAGGGTAATCAATATCCTAGATCCTTCATATGCCTCTACTCGGCGAGATACAAGGGAACAAGGCAACGAGGATTCGTTTATGCATGCGTACGCTGCCTATCTACACAATGATGGCCAAACTTCAATGAGGGAGGAGAACTGGAAGTTCGGTCGAAGCGAGGATACGAGAAAAAAGAATCGCGGGTAGCCGCCACACGCCAAGATGCCAAGGCCACTCGACGGACGGTGGTGTTTAGCCATCTGTATCCGTAGAAACGTTTTTCACCAAAGGAGCTCCGACGAGCTTCCTCGACGTACGTATCGAACCGGGGCGGGACAAGAGAGAAAGGCAATCGCTTTGCTGTCGGCGTGACGTGCCCGTCTAGCAATTTGGGCAGGTGTTCATCGACAACCAACTTCGCGGGTCAGGATCGATCCATCCAGCCACAAACAGCAGCAGCAGATCGAGGCCAACGGCGCGCCATGATGTACATACGTTGGCACGCCCGGTATACACCCGCTAGAAAATAACTTTCCATTGAAAATTGCGTTTATTTTGATTCGCTGTCATTTTACCTATACATACACCACACAGCAGGACCACTGCTACCGCTTTAGCTACTATGGTTACTGACACAATCATTGTGTGGTAACGCGTCGCAGCTTCGTCACATCTGTGCCGAATCACGCCGGGACAAGTAGTAATGTCACGATCTCTATTGAGCCGCCACTGTATGGTTATTTGCCGCTAACCCATTTGCAAACAGCCACGATCACGGACTCTCCTCGGTGTGTGTGTGTGTGAGTGTCTTTGTGTCTGACTCCCGGAAACCGTATCTTATACTACTAGCACTTCAGAAGGCCAGAGAAAGGATTTTTTTCGGATGTCGCCTATATAGGACCCTCTAAGCAAATTTGTTTCAGGATCCTGGTGATGTTTCTAACGCTCTTACCGGCTCTTTTATAGCATGTGTTGAACCTTACCGTCTTTGGCCAAAATAATTGAACATTTGTGGGGGGGGGAGGCATTTTAACGACAAATCCTTGTGACAGTGTAGACTGATGAATGTGAGGAATGACCAAGCACAGAGCTCAAGTGCGTCATTAAAGTATGTCATATTCTTTTTAGGACAAAGATGATATACACAGCTGACGTGTTCGAACACAGTCAATGGAACCCTCACACTCGAGATCGCAAATGTGACCGAACACACCAAAAGCCAGTGAATTATTGCGCACAACCAGTTAACCACATCGTGCCGCCAATTAGTGTTGTTGCTGTTGCTGCTTCTACATGTACCAATGCTAGCCCACTTAGCATCAGTGGCTGGGTGTTAGAGTTGGCGCCCTCCACATTGCCTAGAGAAATTGATATATAGACAAACATTTTCAGATGCCCCCGAGCCGCAGAGCAGCTTTCCGTATGTCAGCCCTTGAATGCATAAACCTTACGAGGATAGAAACTCCTATAAATGTGGCAGTGACTACGCGCAAAGCAGACCGCCTTGAACTCCCCACGAACGAGTGTCACATGTCACTCGTGTAGACGCTTTGCAATCGTAGATATGTTCGACAATGTCTCTTTAATTAAACATGCACACACATTCTCTAATCGATGACAGAACACCAAGTGTGTTTTTTTCTGCTCTAACCACACAGTCCACCACCACGTACTGCAATAAAGAGAGTTTGACAAAAAACCCAGCCAAATATCGTCGAACGTCGACGGCGAAATGGGGCATCTCACGGTTGTTTTTTTTTTTTACACGTGTCTGTCTATATATATATTTATATATATACATATGTATATATATATATATATATATATATATATATATATATATATATATATATATAACGATTTATTCAATGTAATCAATCATTCAGGGTGGGAACATGACATTTGAGTCCCTGCGAACGTGTGCACCGTTACGGGGGGTCCAGTGTAGGGACCAGCCATTTCTGGAGAGTGCCCCGAACCGAGGCCGCATTGCCCCGTTGCACATCCAGCGACAGGCGCTGTCTGAGAAAATCACCCGCTCGTTTGTCTCCGCTGGCTAGAATCAGGCGTTTCCCGACCTTTTGTAGCAAACTTCGAGTGGATGGACCGGGCCCGCCAAGGGTCTCGAAGGCAAAGGGATAAAACTTGTACGGGTACCCGATGTTCTGGTACTTTCTAGCTTTGTTTGCCTTGGCGAGAGCCGAAGCATGACTAGCCCGGACCGCGCCAGCACTGACCATTGAAGGGGCTAATGAGTCAGTAACTGTCGCGTCCCAAACCAGCATGCATCCGCTCTCGAACGGAGTTAAGGTCAGCCCGTCAGGTCTCTTGCCGCCCTCCCTGTCTAGCCCGACGGGTTCAAGGACGCACGGCAGACCACTGGATCGTAAAGCTTGACTGAAGGTTTCATTCAGGGCTTGGTGTCTTGCTCGCCTACCTGCGCTGACGATACAGGACAGCCCGTGGCGTCCGTCTGGCCCGACGACGTCTCCGCAGACGCAGGTATGAGTGTATACAATGTCTGTTCCCAAGCGAAGTCCGACGGCAATCCTTACCGACTCATCATCTAACAGGGTCCCGATCCGGGCACAGGGAATGGCGTGTAGCCATGCGCCCGCCCCCTTGGAGGAGACGGCGCGCAGCCTGGCCTTGTCGGCGTCCGTCGTGCATCCCGCAATGAGGTCTACGACCCTTTGCTCATTTAGAGCTGTTGACCATTCTTTCTGGTGTCCAGCTTCAGCGGGCTCGTGGCCGCACAGGGCAACTGCTCTACGGTGGCTTGTTTCCAATCGGGCTTCTAAGTCTGTGAGGGCAGCCGAATCGAGGAGGGTTCTAGCCTGTTGCATAGACCTGTGTAGAGAAGCTGCCAGAGCTATCTCAGATAAAACAGTCGCATCAGGTAACCCTAGGCCACCCCAAAGAACGGGGAGTAGAGCTTGTTGGCGTGCACCCGTGGATAGACTGAGGTTCAGCAACGCCTCTACTGTAGCCAGCATGCTGTCGTTAAGTCGTTCAAGAAGTCCGAAAGCCAGTGAACAATCTGCACCTCGAAACAAGTGGTTGAGACGTAGGGCCGAAAAGGAGGATCTCAGAAGAAAGAGGCCTCGATGAGAACCAACCAAGTGGATGCGTGACATCGCATCTTCTAGCTTGGCCAGCCACCTCTCGAGAGCAGCCGGAACTCCTTGCGGGAAGAGAGGTACGCCCAGCAACTCTAAATCCGTGCCGACAGTCTTGCACCCTGGGAGAGCCTCCAGCACTTCAGAGTCCGCAGCACCTCCTACAATATGGACCTCACACTTCGCAGAGTTTAGAGCCAGGCCGCTCCGTTCAGCGAACTCGATGATTCTGTGGATGTCCCTCAGAACTGCATCGGGGGCGCCACCCAGTACACCGTCGTCCAAGTACCATACGTTAAGCGGGCACTCGAGAGAGTCAACTAACTCTTTGACTGCCAGGCAGAACAGCGGCGGGCCCAGCGGGTCGCCCTGCTGTACTCCAATCTGCGACATTATGACATCGTGCGGCAGAAGAAGGCAGGATGGCTCCTTATAAGCAAGCTCCACCTGGTGGAACATGCTCGGGGCCCAAGCTTTCACCGCGCTCATCAAATGGTCCCTTCGAATACTGTTGAACGCGTTCCTGAAGTCAAGCTTGACCACAAGGGTAGCTTCAGAGCGTGACTCCCAAAAGGACCGAGTCGAATGCACTGCGGCCTCGCATCCTCCCGGTGTCGCAAACCCAAGCTGATGGTCACCAAGAGCACATGAGATGTCTGCTTTGTTCTCAAAGATGCCGATTTTTGCCGCTAGCCTCCGGATTGCAGATGAGCATGCGATGGGCCTCACGCTGCCGTTTTTCTTCTTGAGGGCGAAAAGTCGGGCCCCAAAGATGAGTGGTCGCCATTCGGAGAGCGGCGAGCCCCAGCGAAGAAGATCAACGACTTTGGCGAGGGCGGCCGCAAGGCGGTCGGCGACAGCTCCTAAAGCGGGGGACAGCAGGTCTTGTAGAAGCCGTGGTCTGATGAAATCAAGGCCCGCGGCGGAACTTCGCGAAAACGTTTTTATGGCAGATCGAACATTGTCGGCTGATGTGGTTGATGGCAAGGGCACTTGAGGAGGGCTGGGCCAGGACAGAGGTGACGGCGCGGGCGGGTGCTTCTCCAAGAGCAAAGCCGTCTCGCTAGGCTTCTGCGCCAGCGTGTCTTCTGAGATTAGGACCCTGGCCGCCGAAGAGACGTCGCCTTCCGAAAGCTTGGTAATGGCTAGCCGGACGGTATCAACTGTCCGCTGTCGGGGACGCACGTTTGAAAGACGACTACTGCCATCGTCAAACCGTTTCCCCTGAGCAAAGTCGCGAAGGTTCTTCCGGACAATAACCGCCAATGACCGGTCATCCTTCCCACCATCGGGGAGGCGGAGGACAACGGGCGCGAAAGAGAAAAGGGAAAGCCAGGCCGTGTTGTCGTTGTTCTCTGCGACTGAGCACAGGACCTTAGTAAACTCTTCGGCTACTTGCCTACGCACTGACTTTGGCAAAATGCGGACCAACCTCCAGCGGCGAAAGACGTCTTGAATAACGCCGATTAATCCATCCGCGGTAAACCGAGAGTTTGAGGGCCGTGACTCATCGTCAATGTTGTAGGCAACCCCTCCGTGCTTGGTCGTTATGTGTCGACGTAGACCTCTTCGTGTAAACGAAAGCCCGCAGGTTGGGCAGGGGGCCCTGTTGGGGTCCGACTGCCCGGACCGCGGGATGGCAAGCCCGCGGTTAGGCGTGTTGTCGCCGTGGTCTGTCATTACAAGGCTAGACCTTTTAACTTGCCCACTACAGAAAGCAGTCCCATCAGAGGTCGCAATGCTTCCTCTAAAGATCTCAACACCGCAGATAATTCTGGTCTGATTCCCTGTAGAAGATCAGCTAGCCCTGAGAGCGACGAACCGGTGCCGGCGCTTGAGCGGGTCTTACTTGCTCTCGGGGCCTTTTTCGAGTGGTTGTAGCGACGGGTCCTGCTCGTTGGCGACCTGTAGCCGCGCTTCTTCTTTTGAAGCCTCGGTATAGGTTTCGGCTTGGGTAGAACGACCTGCGGCTCAACCCCAGCTGCTGGCGAAATCCCCCTAACCACGGTTGCGTAAGTGGGGCCCTGTACTGCGGACGACGGATCCTCTTGGGCGGAAGCCGGAGGACAACGTACAGCTTCGCCGATGACCGCCTCAGGATAATCTGCTCTGACCTGCTGGAGCATGCGACCCTCCAACATAATTTTGCTTTTCTCACGCAAGTAAGCCAGCCGCGGGCAGAGAGCGGATCCCGCCCGGTGAGGTCCCTGGCAATTCACGCACTTTGGACTGTTACGACAGGACTCGGCGGTATGATCCGGGCCTCCACAGTTCTTGCAAAGCTTTTTTCCTAGACACTTGTCAGCGAGGTGTCCAGGTTTCAAGCATTTAAAGCAGATCCTTGCTTGGCTCGGCTCCAGGATAACTGGGTGAGATCTGTGGCCGAGAAAGACGGACGCGGGGGGCTGGCGAGAAAAGGTAAGGATTACCTTCGTCAGCGGCACCTTCCCGCTTGCAGACGAACGATATAGTCGACGCGCTTGGATAACTCCGTGTTCCGCCAGTTCGCCGGCAATTTCGCCTTCGGTGAAAACTGGGCTGACCCCCTCAATCCTGGCGCTAAATGAGGTGACGGCCGGGCAAGCAGCCGATACGGGGCACCCTCCTAGGCTTGACACACAAAGTAGCGTATTGACGCTCTTTAAGTCTTTCACCCAGACCGCGATTGACTGGGTATCACCAGAAATTTTACACCCTGGTGACACGGCGTAGATCTCTTTGAAGATCGTAAGCACTGAACCTTCAGAAAATGACATAGCGTCCGACTCGACGGTTGGTTGTCTTCGAAAGGTTACCTTAAACAGGTTAATTGTCCCGGCTTCGATGTCACACCGAAGCTTATTAAGCTGTCGTTGCTCGCGTGAAATAGTGGCTTTCTCCTTCCGCGAAACCACTTTTGTGAAACCTTCGGAGTCCACTAGCCCGTGTGGTCCGCTTATTGTCTCTTCGATACCAGATTACCTGCGCCGCTTGCAGCCAACGCGATCATGCGGTAACACATTACTGCCGTCGTCGTTGCCGGTGGCAGTGTACTCCATCTCACCGTCGGGCATGGGCGATGCAGGCGCCTCTGTTGGATTGCCAGCTGCCGTCGTATTATTCTCAACACACGCAGTAACCGCCCTCAGCCGTGATATATCCAGCGAATCAGGTGGCTTATCCTGGCCAGTAATCACCAATTTCGGCATGCCTATGCCGCGACAGGTCACAAAATACAAAACACACTACCGCACAAAAAAAAAAAAAAAAAAAGTGTCAGCCACAGACCTGGGAATCGAACCCAGTCCTGCTAAGTGGTAGTCCGAGACACTGCCACAAGGCTACGGCGACCTGCGGTATTGCGTTAGTCCGTGAGCTACAACGTCTTGCGCCGCACGCAGATTCGCGAGGACGCTAGTAAATCGAACACGGTCAGCTGGGTGATGAAAGTCAACACAGTCAGGGAGCCTGAAAGAGATCGGATCCCTCAGACACGCGACCCAACTCACTTCCAGCGTGCACTATTCACCAATATATATATAAATAAACCGAGTTCTAGGCCCAAAAAAAAAATTGGTAAAAAAATTCACCAATAGAATACTCGGCACACGCACATTCGTCGATACGATTATCACTGTCGAAATCGAAGTCGAACCTCACAAAACGTTCAGTTTTATGGGAGCCGACGAAAACACGACTGCACTCTGCCGAATCGAACCGGCAAAAAAAATCACGGTTGTTACAAAAGGGCAATATGTATTATGCATTATATAGTTTTTTTTAGCAAAAGATCTAAAATCCCATACGTTGCAGTTCGTTTCGGTTAGGAGAATACATGATGAAGCTGCCCATAGAAATATAACGGTGTAATACTGCTGCAGCGGGAACTCTACCGGATAGCACTGGATTCGCAGTAGTCCAATAGGTATGTATGTAAATATACATATAAATGCAAAATATGTGCTGCCGCTCTTCAACGCAGCTTCGTATGAATTCCGTTAAAGTAAAAGAAAAAATCTTGGGAAGTGTGTCTTACCTGGAAGCAAACATTACCGCGCAAATTGATTAGACCTTGATAACCTTATTGCACTAAATAAAGTCCACCGCACTAGATGGACTACTAGTTGCACACTCACACAAGCCCTCACGCATGTGCTTGATGCTTAAAGTTAAAGGCCTATTACCGTGACGGTGAGTTAGGGCTTCAAAGTGTGATCGACGTGCCCCCACATTCGAATGATATGTTTAAATACATATATGCTTGTGAACACTGAACGTGCAAAATTACCTTGCTACCTACAGAGACTGATATTCAAATTTAAATACACTCAACCTATTTTAAAAATTACAGACATGCTTCTGCACTTAGGTGGCGTGACGTTATTAGATAATAAACAAATCTTGATTAATTTACGGATTTATAAACTTCTCGGCCTTATCACTGGTCATTAAGCATATCAACACCAATGCAGTGCAGGTGCTAAACGCTAATGCATGTCAATTAGATGTATAACTGAAGAATTAATATTTATTAAAGAGATCTCCAATAGCGTGTCCAGCTGTAGCAGACTGATTATGAGTTAAAAGATGGACAATTTGTAGGTTGAGTTGGGAGAAGAGAATGCAGTAGAAACCTGCAAACAGACAAAGCAAAGTAAGCGCACAGTAGTTATGTAGCTTGTTTCATTTTGTTTGCGATTATAGCTCTTTCACATCTCATTTGCTGCCAGGTGAACACATTGGCGTTTCACATCAGGAGAGTTACACATCTGCAGGTATTCGCCGCGCCAAACGACGATTATGGCATGACAAAGAGGCGCATGGGAGATTAGTCCATGTCGGTATTTGCAAAGACATCACTGGAACGTAATTGGGGTTAAGATGTCAAGGTCGATCCGGGTTTTTTTCCAATGTTAGATCTTTATTCTACGAGTCTTGGGAATGCATGATACACATACTCTACTAAAAGCCTCCAGTCACCAGTACAGGTCTCTACTAGGCCCACAACAAACTCTAAACCAATTAAGCCCATACTTAGAGTTCACCCCAGGGTTTGGGAATTGCAAAGCATTTCTTCAAAACCGCGGTGGCTCTGCTACTATTCACTCCCTCAGATTGCGGTGTCATCCTCACGCACTGTAGTGTGTCCACATGGGGCAAGCAAGCCTGCGACCTCTAATATGTAGGTGCGTCGAGACTCGTAGTCACTGGAGGGGCTGGTTTAATTGATTGTCTTTCCTGCTGGCAACAGGAACCTCAACTAGCCTGCGTACCGCACCTCTAAAGATCTCCAAATCGATCGAGTTGAAGTATCCGGCAGCTCTGACTGGTGGTGCGGATTATTTGGAGTTTAACACAAATATATGTGTGATCCCGCATGGTAAGGCATTTTTGTTGATACAAGTTGTGTAAGAATGGATAACCCTTCTGTTTAACGCGAAATAAAGAATGCAAAACGCTCTAAAAAGTTAGACGTCGTGAGACGAAAAATGAACTCTGGTTCATATATATTGGGTCTAAGAAATCTGTGACAACGTGCCATATCTATGGCACATTGTCACAGATTACTATATGATACTACTCGCGTGAGTCTGGTACGCGATAGCGAATTCATTCCTCAAATTGGTCACTGGTAGGGCTGAATAACCGATGCAAATCTGTGACAGGCTAAATATGCATCGCGCTCATAGATGTAAACACTGATTGTAACCAAACCACTGCGATCGATATAATACAGGGACGCGAGAGCTGACTTAAGAGCAAACATGACAGTGAGGTCAGAAAAAGCAACCACAAAAAGTCGATTATTACTACGGTTGGTACTGTTTGGCTGCAATAAAGCTAAAAGTATGTATTTACGGGGACAGAAGAACTGGATAAGAAGGGCAAAACGTATATTACCGGCAATAGCAGTTTAATCATAACAGTAATACTATTATCAAAAACAAGAGAACATTGAGAACAACAAATGTACGATTAGCAACAAGGTAAATAGCAAAACCTCGCTTACTCTGCTTCATCAAGCTTCTTGTTGAATTTTGTTTGAAGGTCCAACATCGAAGTCACGAAGAGCTCACGATTGATCTCCGCTCGTTTCAGCATGTCCTCCGTTTCGATGTCCACCATACTGATCAAAAAGATCGTACAATTTTAGTGTCGTTTTAAGCAACTTTATTTTTAACCACGAGCAACTGTCGGTACCACTCTAGAAGAAAAGCAACTTATATATATATATATATATATATATATATATATATATATATACCGAGTAAGGTGGCTTAGTGGCTAAGCCTTTGCCTTGCATTCGGGAGGACTGGGTTCGAGACCCAGACCGGCCACTCTTAAATTGGTTTGCATGGTTTCCAATTTAGACAAGGTAACTGCCGGAGTGGAATAAACTTAGCCATGACATGAAAAATCCGTACACGGGCAATTGCCTTACAGAAAAAAAAAAAAAAAATATATATATATATATATATATATATATATATATATATATATATATATATAATTGAATTATAGAATTAAAAATAATATACATTTAGTCCAATATGTGCATATGCTTATGAATACCGTCGTTTCTATTTAAATTAACCTTTGGGTCCAATCGTACAAAAAGACGTGCTTCTGCAATATGCTATTTGTGCATCTGACAAGTTGTGTGATAATGTGACACAAAAGTCGGCCGAAGTCAATTAGAAATCAGGTAACATCTCAAGTCAAACGGGGGCAATCCTACGTAATCTAATACATATAATCTAAAATGTTTAATCAATGTTCTCACCGAGAAACATTTTTTGGGAATGGAAGAAAAAACATTTTAAGCATAGTGAGAAACGTTCGACAAATACCTACGACATCTGATAAATATACTCTACGAGCGACTTACTATACCGTCTGGTAAATAGGCAAATAACAAGCATCACGTTGAATGGTTTCCAAGCAGCGTTTAATTACATACTGCACAGTTGCCTCTTTAATATATTCAATTCAATTATGTTGATTTCACTCAGATTGAGTATAATATACAATTCAAAGGAAGGAAGAAGAAATATTGAAATAAGTTCTTTTCTTAGAAATATTGAAATTAATATATTTTGTAAATGTCAGTCTAAACGCATCGTAATTAAAAATGTCGATTTGTTACTCGTGGAAACCATCAGGCAAAATGTAGGGGTAATATACAATAACTCAGTGAATCTGTATATATATAGATATATCCGATTTTTTTTCTGTGAACAAGGTTTTTTACTTATTATATGCACATTTATAATGGTCTTTTATTTCAGATATTTACAAATATTACAAGGCTTCAATAGTAATTTAATCCTACTACAATAACCCTTGTGTTGGCAACAAATTGCAGCCGGTATAAAATTACTATTGTTTTTCTCTATGTGACAGTCATTTTAAGCAGACTAGTGTAACACGCTTCAATTTTGTTCTTGATGCATTGTAATGAGTTTGTAATGATAGCAAGTCGACAAATAAGGGACTCTACATGCGCATTACCAGAAAGTCTCAAATTCGTCCATTGTTACACCCAGAGCCATGGCACAGTCGCTAAGTTGTATCAGGTGGCCATTTATGATAACAGGTGGCATTCAAGGAATCGTGTTACCCTTTTCGAAGATCACCACTTGAGTTTTCTTTGCATTGATAGCAATACGGTTTGCCGCACACCAAGCCTTAAGGGCACTGACATCCTGCATCATCACCCGATGTTCCTCCTTATTAGACTGCCAAACATATTTAAAAGTGCTGTCATTAGCATACATGATAGCCGCTCTTCGTACGATATGTTTCATATCATTTATAAAGCAGAGGAAGTCTAGTGAGCAAATGCATGAGCCCTGGGATCCGAACACTGTCAATGGCGCGTCTGAGATCTACAAAAAGTGCTGTACAAAACAGTCCCCTATCCAACTCGAAGTGTGTGCCCAATGAGGCAACGCTGCTTGTGACAAAAATACTGAAGGTCTTTGAGACCTTCGCGGGTCCGTGATCGCCTCGCAGTCAATATCCAGCTTGTGTACTGCGGGCACTTTGTTAAGCTGTTGTTCTTCTAGTTCGGTCGGCCGCGTGTTCTTGATGAGCATCTGTCGATGAGCTCCGATCGACGGCCATTACACTCATTGTATTTAGTTTCGACGTTTAAGCCAAGTAGACCGGGACACAAGTTTCCTTTCGAATTATTTGCTCTAAAATTCTGGTGTCAATACAAGTTGCCTTCGGTATGGGACGGCGACTTAGGACAAGCGGTACTCGACATCCGACAGCGAGATGGTCGCTAACACTGAGGTCGAAGATGCCTGATGCATCAACCTTCAGATCGGTTGGCTATCCAAGAAGACGTCAATTTCACCAAGAAAGTCGGTAAGAGGCCGGTCGGCTGGACGGTGCACAGCAGTTACCTTGAAAGAGTGTGGGCAGTGATCTCGGTTGGTAACTCGAATGTTATAGGCTCAGCTGTTGTCAGCGAGCTTGGGTGGACCGAAATGAGCTTCAGTTGCTTTTGAAAAGTATCAGTAAGCCACCTTCTCTTTTCTCTCTGTAGCACGAGACCCTATCATAAACATCATTATGGTAATAAGCGACATCTTCCTGTCGTAGCCAGGTCTCACTGAGTACATTCATAGTATGGAGAGGAACAAGCGTTGAGTCAATTTTCTAAAATTTTGGAATCGATCTAATGCTGCGTGTATTTAAATGAACTAGACTAACGGTTTTGTGGCCGTGCGAGGTAAGGTGTAAATCTGAGAGCAAATATATATATATATATATATATATTTTAAGTACCGCCATATTCAACGTCGAAACACTCGTGCCGAGATTCATTCGTTCGTCAACCTCTACATCTTCGTCTTAGTCATCGCTGATAGCGAGAATGATCGAGAGAGATGATGAGACGTTGTTTGTGGCTTGTTTATTTGTATACTGCAGATGTGTAGACGAGCATACCGGCTGGCCGGCTGGCATTGAGAAGCTGGAAGGAGTTCGATAAGAAAGGCACACCGCCGCCATTGCCAACAATGATAAGGAAGCGAACGAAGTCGCTTGTTTAGAACCATCGATTTTTACGAGTTTATTTCCTTCCCAGCCGGTTCTTATACAAACATTTCTCACTCTTGTTTGCTAGTGCCTTATTATTTTAGGCAGTGCTTTTGTTGCAATTGCTGGGGGGCCTTCCTGGTTACGAATGCACACAGGTTGTCATTAGCGTGAACACGGACATACACCTTGTTACGATAAGTATAAGCAGTTTCGAGGTCCCCAGAAACTTTCTGACATCTAGCTGTTCTCAGCAACTCACGGGTTTCCTTTGATGTTGATCCACTTACGTAAACGTTCACTTCCAGCTCATCGCTGATTGGCACGGGGTCTTTCCACGATGAGTTTGCGTTTGTGGATGTGAACTTCTTGTGCTCGAGACTGCTGAGATTGCTGACTTTAAAGTTCTTTACTTTAGATGCCTTGATTGCCCGACCGTTTTGCTGCGTCGTCACACATAGTAGCCTTAATCAGCGTTTTTTTTCCCGACGCCGTCATTGCCAACAACAAAACCCGATGCGCATACTACGCTTTCTCCCGGTATGAAGAGGGTTAAGAAAGAGAGTACGCAACGAGCCAGGTTTACTGTGTTTTCAGTTGAAATCTGAGACACGTTACAACTAATTACGTCTAGTTCGCCAGACAAGTATTTCTTCTTCACCAGCTGAACCGAGTCCATATTCGCCATCGAGGTGTGAAGCTCTCGTTGTTTCTGATTAAACAGCTTTGACAGTTTGTCCACTTTATTTATCTGTAAATGGAACATCTTGGCTTTTCTTCGAGTTGTTCATCCCCAGATTCTCCATTTTCTTGCTGTCCGCGAAAGCGTTTCTCGTATTTCCCAGTATATGCCGCCAGCCCAAACTCCATCTGGGTTAGGCGTTTTGTCAGCTGAGCAATGATGCCGTTGCTGTTAATTACCGAGTTGGTATTATGATTGTCTCCGGTAAGGGGGCTGTCATCAGTGCGTCAATGTTATTGTTGACGAAGCCATAATCTGCGTCTATTGGCATACTGCCATGCACTGAATGGTTCAAGTTTTCTGGGCTCAAACATTGCTTGCACAGGAATGGTTGTGAACGAAACTTGGCTAGGCCGGGTCGCCCGGTATGACTGGACGACAGCAAGAACCATGTATACAAACTTTGTAGCCTAGACAGAGTAGGGTGCGTTGGGTGTAATAAAACCGCTTGTCACAGGCTACATACGACACGAGGCTTCCGACGCAGATGTTGTCCTTGACCTACCATGGAGGCTCAGTGTATGATCACCTGATCTTTTGGCATCACCTTTTTCACTCGGGCACATGACTGATTGCATTGCCAGTATAAAAACGGATCAATGGCACTATTTTCTTGGAGCACAACTGCTCGTATAAGTGATCAGCTGACCGTATATCTGACCCTAAATTAAAAGCCCGCTGTACTTTCTCTACAGACAATCTGGCTTAGGACATTAGAAATATTTTTATCTAAGTGACCTCAGGCATAAAGTTCTGCCGCTCTTAGCGGCCTAAAAAGTATAAATTGTTTGCAAGATTGATATATACAGGGAGATATGTCTTCTAAAGAACGCACTGGTAACCTTGACCATATATACAAAACAGCACACCATGTGCACTACCAGTATGCAGTTTAACTGCTTCTTAAATGACTAACAGGTCGGCACTGACTATAGAGAGTGCAACACCTATCGAAGGTATAATTCCTAATGCCCGGAAACGGGTACACCATTGTTAACATCCAGAGTAGCAATACCCGGACCGGCTATTCAACTGTATTTTAAAACTGGTGGTGCTTTTATAAACCGCCAACTAAAAGCTCAAAAAAATTCATCCGCGGATTTGAAAAACTACTAAGCAGTAACTTATAGAAAATTGTTTCAATAATTGACCGACTGAATTATATTATATAAATTACGCTCAAGAAATGGGCCCTTTCCTAGCGATATAATGTACACCAGAATTTTTTTAACTCTTTACTTAGTTTAATTTATTTGAAAAGAAAAGTAGTACGCGATTTAAGCATAGCTAGTACCGGCAATATGTAACTCCCTGTTATACTTTCGCTGCTTTAAATCCAGTAACGCATAAAGCTCTCGCATGGTAATGCTCTCGAGCGTCTTTCGTAGAATCTAATTCCGCTGTTCTCGAACTTGTGTACTTCAGCTTATTTTTCGTTGCCCTCGCATCTTGGGTAGTGACGGCGAACGTAGAGCAACAGTCCTCAGATGTGCGCATTACCTCAGCCAATTTGCCAGGGTTTACTGTTGCATACCGAAGGCGTGCTCTAGTTACACCCGTCTTGCGTGTAAATACACGCATCGGCGCGCAGAACGTTAATGTAGTGATATCATTTTTGATCGTTGTTGGACCGAATGTTACGCCAACCTGGTGCCAAAGTAATGGCGCTACCTTTTTTTATTTGTTTTCCACTTTCTTCAGAGACATTTTCCTCCAAGTTAGCTAGTGGGATACGAAACTCAGTCAAATATTTGTTGGGCAACGTAGAGCAGCTATACAGAGTAGAGCCATCGCTTAGAGCAAGTCAGATAAAGCCGTGCTGACTAGGGTACCCCTACCGTAGGAGGGTACTAGCGTATCGTTAAAGTGTCTAGATTCACAACTCAAATTGCAGTTTCGCTTTTTTATGGGAAATCCAGTCTTCAGCTTCTTCCAGTCATACATGCTGTTCACGTATTAAACAGTACGTGTGCCGTGGTTAATTGGTATCGCTTTCTTGGCTCTCGAGTCTGCCTCATCTTTCCCGTTTGGGTCTTGCCAATCAGATAATCGGTGGTTGATTCCTTAGCCCTTTGGTCTTTTGCTATGGGGCACGCCGGTTGAGTTGCTACTACTGGTGCCCTCGAAGTAAGTCCTACTATGTATACGGTGCCCATCGAGGTTCTGCAATCGCGTTTCTCTGGCGCTCCCTTTTTATTGGCGGCATGTCTGTCTTCACACTCTAGCATTTTGTTGTCTTTGCAGTTTTGTACCTCGTTTCTGCAATTAGGCCGTTTGTGCATGGTGCTTCCAGACAATCTCTGGCCCTGTGCACGATTTTTTCCGTTCATTTGGTAAAATAGCCTGATCAAAAAGCTTGATCCGATTCCTGGTCCTGCCGTTTGACCCCAGTAGTCCTCCAGACTTTTAGTAGTAGTTTTGTGGCGTCCTCTGGCAATCTCATGGCATCAATCTGTAAGCCAAGACGGCTTTACCGTGGAGCCGCTAGAGCATCCGTATGCATAGTCGTCCCTTTCTTGCGGCCTCAGGTGACTAGTTCATAACTGCCATCGTGGCTGCTGTCTCGTCAAAATCTGCTTTAATGGCCTGGTTGTAGTTATTTTGTTGTATGTCTTTACCTTTGGCATGTTTCCCCAGCGGCAGGCGTCGTCTGCTGTGGTTTGCTCATGTCGCCGGTTCGTTGTTGTTTTGTGACTGTCGTTGTTAGCTTTGACCCTAAACTTATTGATTAAGCGCTGCTGTGGCTCGCAGTATTCCCTAGTCGTAACGGTTTCTATTTGCATGTGATTTTGGCTAGGATTGTTTAAAATATTTTGTCGGGTAGCCTGTGTAGTGGGTTGTGGGCCTTCCACGAATGCAACACAGACGCTTAGTCACGGCTGTGGTAGTAGAAGAGTAGCTGTGCCGTACTCTTATAACGCACAGTGCAACATTTCCATAGGATGAACTCACTGCATGTTAACTTAACTATAGTAGATCTAAACCAAATTTCACGTACACAAGCATGACGGAAGCTAAGCTGTTTCCAACTTGCAGTGCTCAATCGTTAGTCCCGCATTTCTAAAACGTATTCTGGGTCTACACACGATATACAATAGATTTGAATAATTAATTTGCTGTTGCCTCGGTATTAATAGAGTCGTGCGTTGCCTCGACGTGCAAGCAGAGTTTGCACTCTCAGGGACTGCTTACATTTTAAACTATGAGTAAGAGATCGATCCAGAATTTTACACAAGAAAGCAATCACACTCTCTGACTCAAAAGTACACGTAGGCCTAATAGACATATAACTGTAAGGTATGCAGTCTACGGGTTCCATCAAACGCTCTGCCGGACTGAAGGTGCCCGTAAAGCTATCCAAAAAGATATACTGTTTTCACACTAACACTTTAAACTGCACAACATTTTTTCGATACCGGAATTCTGATATCTCTCCATAAGTCGTTATAAACATGTCCGTTCTATTCGTAATGAAAACTAAAACTACAGGTGCTCCTACTTAACAGATACTGGTTATTCTAGACTAGACCGCACTGGCTGGTTCTAAAATGAAAGTAACGTCGAAGGCGTTGATCATGCTACCTGATAAGTTCAGTGTGGAATTTTTTACGTTCAGTTAACGTCCTAAAATCCTTCCATCGCCGCTCTGAAATGCAAACGCAAGCCAACAAGTTCCAATTTACATTAGCCTTGCTTTGCTATTCTAGATAAACAAAATGCAGTGCAGGAACGTTGCGTACTACTATTAAAAAACGCCACAAAATGTATATATATATATATATATATATATATTATTTCTTCTATTGATCTTAGCGACGTAACATAGGTCATCATTGTGAGACGGAGACTAGAAGGAGGCCAAAGCGATCTGGTTGTGCTTTTGCCCATATCAGGCTTGTGCACGATGCTAATCGCATGGACCATGTGAATCGGCTGGTTTATTTTGAAGAAGTCGAGCTGAGACAGAGATATTGGCTATTTAAATGTGAGCGAGAACATGCTCGATCTATCTGAGCGTTTTTCCTCACTTTAAAGGGAGCAGCACGTCTGGGGCGCGCTAGCAGAGTAAGAACCGCCAAACAGTTAATTGCAATTGGGAAACATCTGCTGTATGATGGGGACTGTTTGTATTTGTTTCCGTCCATAAAAGGTAACGACATGTTCACCACGAGGTTCCTGTGCACCAGTACGTTGTCATGGGCCTTCGTGTTAATTGAATGAAATCATAACCCACTTAACAACACACGTGTTTTCGGATACGTGTAGCACACACTGCACTGGCAACAGAAGACATAGTTGCAGTTAGGTTAGGCATAGCACGCGTGGCGACGTAATCTAGAGGACTAGTGCGCCCGTCAAGGTTGTCATCTACCGGGCGCCGGTTTGATCCCCGTTATTGATCATTTTTTTTTCTGCGACTTGTGATACTACACCCCGAGCAAACAAAGGCAGCGAGATCATCCCCGGCCTCAAGTCTAGATACAGCGACTCAATGAGCTACAGGTAAGCAGCAAGCCGCTGCCTGTGAGCAGCGGCTTGCTGCAGTGAGCTACAGGTAAGACACGCGTTTCTCCTACAAGCCTGGTTTCGATGGCTTATCGCATTCATAAAACCGTTTAAGCGTAAGGTGCAATCATTCTGTATGCGCAAAACTCGTGTTGAGGACTACTCAGTGATGAGGTCACCCGGTACAGGTGGTCTATATCTGTACATTCTACCGTTTTCCCATTTTAATTAAGTGGCAGTGCAGAGTAATTGCCGATAAGGTAAATTGAGGCTGGGCCTAGTACATGATACAGATCAAGTTCATTGAGGTGATTCTGGTTCGTGCACTTCGTCTAAGGGGTTTCCACTAGAGAGTCTCGTAGGAAACGCCAATAATCTGGTTTGGTTTAGTGAGTTGAGCGAAATATCAATCAAGGAGTCACTTCTGGCTTGTGTTAAAAGTGCAACCCAATTTCTTTCATTTGAGAGAACGTAGAGGCCATTACCACTATGAAATTCAACAATCACCATTAAGGTTCTGCTAACAGTTGTGTGAGTGCATTAATCGATACTATATTTTGCTCCGCGCTGCTCGTTCCAGGCAAATAATTGCAGTCAGTTGTATAGCCGACACTCGCCTCTTGCATTCGAGACAATGAACGCGTGCGGACTGCTTACCGCATGGCTACAGGAACAAAAATGGCTAACCCTTCGTGACCGCCAACAGAGATAAACAAAGCGTGCTTTGTTGAGATAGAGGCTGTTTATCGACATACAAGGAAACGCCGCAGCGCTTCTGGACTGACCGCTGACCAGAGCTGCCGATCGTACACGACCGTTGCGACCGACGTGACAGCCTAACATCGACCCAAGATCACTCCGAACGGTCGTTTCAGGTCAACTGGTTCCCCTTCCTTAGTCCGTATACGAGAATGGATACTCGCAATGCACAACTGTCGAGACGACGTACTTAATCCATTTAGCTGTATAAGAAACTAAGTCACAAATTAGTGGAGCTATAACTGCGTCATTACCCTTTTCGACACCTAGCAGACGGTCTGTGTAGGCCAGTCATTTCAAGTAAGAGAATATTAACACTCAATCTGGACACTTCAATGTATTACGCAATACGGCTAGACTTGATATGAAGACGATTTGACACA
>QVRM01002435.1:0-78007 GCA_003439945.1 Dermanyssus gallinae
ACAAAGTTTGTTACGGCTCAGCTAGCGTAGAAGCTAGGAACGAATTCATGAACAAAATAGCTATCATAAGTTTCCTGTCTGACGCGTGGCTGGTGTTTTGTGTCACAGACAAAGAAATGCATACATATAAATATATACTATGTTAGCTATTTAGAGTGAGCAATTGTCTTCGCGTGGACGGCGTAGATATGGGTTATCCCACTCAGGATTAGTTAGCCTAGTTTAACAATATGCCCCGAACTGACGCTGCGTTGCCTCGTCGAATGTCAGCCAATAGTCTCTGACGAATAAAGAGAAAACAAGACAAGAATTGGGATGCTCTTGAGTTTCCTGTTGAGAGGGCTGAGGTTGCCGTTAAGGCTGATCATCACCGAATCAGCCTGAGTGTAAGGGGGCCTCGACCTCTCACAGTCTCGAAGGCCAACGAACAAAAATGGTGCAGACAACCAACACCAGATTTCTGCTTTCTTGTTGGTCTCTGCCCACCTGGAAGCATGACCTGCTCGATACGCACCTGCACCGACTATCATATGGGCTTATGAGTCTGCTACAGTTGCTTGTGCCTAAACAAATGTGCAGCCACGCTCAAAAAGCAGACCTTCAGGTTTTTTCCATCGTCTCTGGATAAACTTGGGGGTTTGCATACACATGGAAAGCCGGCAGCCGGTAGATCTTAGGACCCTTGTAAAGGTGTCATTTAAGGCGGAGTGATGCGTTCGTCGGCTTGTACTCAGCACGCATGACAGGCGGCCATGACGGGTCAGCATGGCCACATGATCACCCCATCGACACGACAAGGTTAACGCCAAGCCACCGCAGATCTGCGCTTATGCGCATCGTTTCGTAGTCCGGATAAGTCGAAGACGCGACAATCTGTTGGCCAGCATTTGAAGTTCAACATTTTAAGCCTTTCACCCCAATAATGCGTACTACCCAATGATGACCTAACCCTGTCCGCAGCCTGGGTCAATGACGATACGATTGCGGGTTCTGTCATGATGGCGTTCGCCACACCTATGCCGCCTACATAGACCGGGAGGCATTACATGATTCCTTACCTACATGGGTATATTTAAACGACGATTCACATGAATGGTAGTAATGGCAAGTGCTGCAAATACGCAACGGTACACCAATGATTTGACACAAAAGCTACGTATAAATGTATTATATGTATACAATTCTTCTTCTGGATTTCATATTAGTCTTTTGATAATTATTTATTAGTTATATTAGTTGCGTATTAAGCAATTTAAAACGTGATATATATATATATATAATTTTTTTCTAAAATCTACTTTTTTGTTTATTCCCATATACATAGGAGGCAAAAGTTGTCTTCTTATGAACGTATACGCCGGATCCAATAATTGAAAACGTCATATGTCCTCCAGGTTTCGGCGTGTCCAATTCCTCTGTATCTACTTATCTCCCTCTCTTGCTCTCTCTCTCTTTCTATATATATATATATATATATGTATTTTGTTTTGCAAAGTAAATATTTCTTGTATTGTTTATGGTTTACAGTCCAAAATCTAACTAAACATAGGGTGCGGGAAACTAGTCAGAAGCTGAACGATGCTGTTCACCCTGCAATTAGTTTCAACGGTACGGAGCGATGTTTTGCGCACCTCTCCGATTCATAGCCATGAGTGCAGCCGAGGACCGACCGCCTTAACGATGATAGGTGGCCAGTCGAGTCGAGTCGAGGCCACTACTCTGATTCTTGCTGCGGTCCTTGGGGGCGGTCAGACGTACTTGATGTGTCGATGCGCCGCCTGTCCTGCTCCCTGGCCTGCCATTGTTGTGCTGGATTGGTGCATGACGGTGCAGCTCCGAGGACGTAGCGGATGTGAGCCCACTTGGAGGACGCATTCGTTCGCTCGTTTGTTTGCTTGTTAACGTTTCAATTTAGGTACCGCTCGTTGTGTTGTTCCGAGCTTCGCAGGATCTTAGTGCGCCTGCTTTTTTTCTTGTGTGCATGTGTGCTACCGTTACAGCTACCGGTGTTCCTGAAGGCCAGCCGAACCGACCTGTCGTCCGACCCTCTCAAGTTCACTGCAGTCACGCTCACCTCGGACTCGGCCCTGGCGGGCGTCGACTTTGAGCCGATTCAGCAGGGTCTGTACTTAATGTTTATATAGGTCTAACTAGTCTTACTTTTAAATGATTCATTAATTTAATATACGCATATATATATATATATATATATATATATATATATATATAAACCGAGCAAGATGGCTTAGTGGCAAAGCCTTTGCCTTGCATTCCGGAGGACTGGGTTCGAGACCCAGACCGGCCACTCTTAAATTGGTTTGCATGGTTTCCAATTTAGACAAGGTAAATGTCGGAGTGGATTAAAATTAGCCATGACACCAAGAAAACGTACACGGGCAATTGCCTTACAGAACATCTAAAACAATAAAAATAAAATATGTATATATATATATATATATATATATATATATATGTGTGTGTATGATCATACATGTGTTATCGTTTATACGCTAACGTGCCTTTTGTTCTGGTACTCGTCGTTTCAAGTATCGAGTTAGCAGTTACAGACGAAACGGGTTTTATTGCAACGCGTTTTTTCGTTTGCTTTGTGGACACACCAGTCGTATGTGTGTTTTGTTGTGATTCCAGTTCTCCTCATTGCATAAGTTCTACCGTTTGTATCTTAACTTTTTGCACTGTGTGTACGCCTGGTTATGTCTGTCGGTCGTACAGAGTTTGAACTGGCGGGTAGCGCTCGGAGTGTGCTCATTCCGTTGAGGATAATTGGCGATCGTGAGCAGGAAGATGACGAAACTTTGTACATCGTCTTAAAGGACAGCCGCACGCATCGGGTGATGGCGAAGGTGAGAACTATCTACCGTTATATATATATATATATATATATATATATATCTAATAACATACTCTTATGCATACTAATAACGTTGCTGCAGCGTATTATGTATTAAGAATACCGTTTCTCGTCCGCATCCTAGAAAACGACCCATTACTGGTAGGACCTTCCCGTTCTGGAGTTACATGCTGGACCTACCAGTTGTAGCAACGATTACGAGTCGACCCAAAAAGTCCTTGCGAACTTTGCCTTCAAAGTTCTACATTGCTTGCTGAAGGTGACACGTGTGCTAGTTTTTGCTCTATTGTCAGCTCGTGTGGCTGCCACATTGCTTTAATTTTTTCATACATAAATGTTGATGAAATAGTTGGTGTACTGCACCATGGCAGCCGGCTAATGCCCAGGATCTCCTTTATTTCGCGCAGTTTCAAACGGCATCAAATCGGTCATCACAAGTTTGTGGACTTCTAGCACTTCACTTTTATCATCCGAAGCAGTTTTGGGCCGCTCAAAACGTCGTGCGTCCTAAATGCTCTTACCACCCTTTTCAAATGAGTCTCTAAAGTGGGCAACATGAGTAAAACGTCTCCACTTGTCGACGGTACAGTACGCATTCGCTGTGGCATAAACTGGCAAATAAATAATTTGGCTATCATTTCCGTTGCAGTTAAGCCTTCGAAGAAGTGTTTAAGAGTACCACATACCAAAAAACGATATGACGCAGAACGGAATACGAAGGAACAAGCAAAGTGATTGGATGAAAGAGACAATATGCGATAATGGTTAGATTGGGCGAACAATTGTTATTGCCATGATGCATTTGGCGGTTGGCAGCTTCGAGCAGTTGCAGTTAGGTTTGCTGCCGTTCGTTGCCGTTGACTTTTCTGTTTCTGCTGCTGCCACTCAGCCACTAGATAGGTCTACGGATGGGTGTCATCCCGATTTGTTAACGATCTCCCGATCTCGCTGGTTCTGTCTGCTTTTGCGGGCACCGATAGTGACTCGTAATTGTTTTATGCCCCCCCCCTACATTTGACGCTTGCCTTTCGGCCTGCGTCTGACAATTCATTATCGGGTCGTGCGATAGGGCGATAGCAGCCAGTCAACGAATTGAGAAGTTTTTATTTTTTCTTTGAGTATCTCTCTTCCTCTCTCTTCTCTTGCTCTTTCTCCCTCTCTGTCTCATGTACCCGAGATATTTGCTTTCTTCTTTATGTTTCCCTATCCTGTTGTTGACCTGAGGTCGTTCCATGATAACCGGCGCAGGCAAACAGATCTAAAGGCTGCTCCCGTGGTCTTCAGGCTTTGTTAGTTTTATACACTGGGCCACTGGCACATAATTATAACGCGCCGCCAACCTGCATGGGAGGCAATGTTTTAGAAACGCCGTATTCACTCACTGACAATCGTAAGGTCCTTCTTCTCTTAAAACAAGTAAACCACAGCCACAATTAAAATGTTTGAGCGGTTTTAACCCTCCGGATTTATTTGGTATTTATATTTCAACTTATCATATTAATTATAAAGTAGCGTATAGTAGGGAGCTTTAATGTTTACATACGTCAAGTTTACCTAAAACTGGGCGGATGCACACGATTGGCCGAAGCACACGACCGTTTGATCACGACTACTTTTGAGGAAAAGGGAGGATCTGTCTTTATGCGTAACTACAATCTAGTATACATATGCCGCCGCTTATACGCTGTCCTATGGACGAACGTACAACATGCGAGTTTTCGACTGGATATAGACGCGGCGCAGGATACAACAGGATAATGAGTCTGTCGATGCTTAGTTTCCGGCCGTCGTCGGCGGAAACGCACTTTGCTGTCACGATTGCCGGTCGCTAATCATTCATTACACATGACTGTGGGCTGAACGCAAAAAAGGGTGAACATCGCGCATAGCAACACACATCTTGGCGAAATTGACTTCGGGTGCAGTTATTTGTTGTTGTTTATTATTTTGTTGTTGTTGTTGTTGTTGTTGTTGCTGTTGACGTTGTTGCTGCTGGTGCGGTTGTTGCTGCTATTGTTGTTGTTGTTGTTGTTGTCGTTGTCGTGAGTGCTATTGTTGTTGTCGTTAATGTGCAGTCGGAGTTGTTGTAGTTATTGGCTTTTGTTGTTGTGGAAGCACGTTGCATGCACGTAGTGCGCGAGTTTTGCCTGCTTGCCGGTGTCTCCATCGGCGGAAGCTGCGCATACAATCGGAAGTGCAGCGGACCGTCTTCGTTCTCCACGAGCCGCCGTAAGTCCATCCGTCCGTTCGTCCGTGCGTGCTCCGACGGAAATACAGGCTGCGGGTAAAAAGCGTGCGTGGGCAATCTGAGGTGAGGACCTGAGCAGCTTTGGGAGTTCCTTTGCCAGCAGCCTCATATCGCCCATTTCATCATTTGCCCATTCCCAGGACGTGAGTCGTTCTGTAGGAGGAGAAATGTACAGCCCTGTCTCCCGACGACGACCCGCCGATCTATCATCTGTGTGCCCGCCTAGCTGATAATCAGTCTCTTGTCACGCCTCTTTCGGCTGCTGCTGCTGCTGCCGCTGCGGTTGATCATCCTTCTTGAGGGCGGCATGCTGTTATTCAAGTTCGGTTAAGCTTCTTCCTACTCGAAGGCGGGGGGGGGGGGGGGGGGGAGAGGAAAGAGTTATGGTGCGGAGAAGCTACGCGGTTGAAAAACGACGATCAGTTTCCGAGGGAACTGTGGCGGCTGTGGTGTGTGTTTGCAACACCACAACAGTAACAACAACATCAGTAGCAACGGTAACAACAGAAGCGACGATAGCTTTAGGTAACTTTAACAGTGGAGACATGTAGAAGGTGACGTCAGCAACGATAGGAACAGCAAACATACCCGCAACAAAAACAACATCAGAAAGAGCAACAAAAACAACAACAACAACATCAACAACAGCAACAACAGCAGCAGCAACAACAACAACAGCAGCAACAACAGCAACAGCAGCAGCAACAGCCACAACAACAACAATTACAATGACAGCTAGGAGAGCAACAACACTAACACATATGACAATGCCAGCGGCAATAAAGATTATAGCAAAAGTATTGCCCGTAATGTAATAGCAATAACAATAGCAAGGACAAAGAACAACAATAACAAACACATTTGATTTTGTTTGTTATTGTTGCTCTTGCCAAAAAAAAACGATAGTAGCAGCGGCAATAGTCAGTAAAAACGACAAGTTTAAAAAAAATCCATTATATGACAACGTTTTAATAGAAATTTAAAAAGTTTTATTCTATGAAAACTCTTCTAAAGAAAAACGTCAGGGTTGCTCAAGTTGCCGTTTTATATTGATGACGCCTTTGCTCACTTTGATGTTTCCTCGTCGACGTCAGCCTGGACAATCTAGTGGCTCAGTTGGATGGATAAAATCTAGTAGCTGTTAGAGCTTGCTTTCATTTGCTTTCACTGATACGATAGTTTAGATACACACATATATATATATATATATATATATATATATATACACTCTCGTGTATGTGCTGCTGCTACTACGCACTATATACACATACCGGGACCTGTGCACGAACATATATACGTATATGCAGAAGATACATCACCCACACACACGCGCATATCATCTATGATACTTTTGTCCAAACTCCTAAGTCCAAAGGAGCCCACGGGCCTCTCTAGGCGAGGCAGTCCACGTATACAAGCGCAACCGAACAAAATTCCAAGAGTTGTACACAGGTCTTTGCCATATCTACATGTTTCCGCTGGCGTTTGAAACGTTCGGTGGACCCGGGTCTCTGACCACGTAGGTCCTGCGAGAGGTGGATGACCGACTTTTTGGCTCTACCGACGGAAGTCTGCCTGTCTGTCTGTCTGTCTCTCTGTCAAACCTGTTCACCGAAATCCAGCTAGCTCTTGGCCCTAAATCTCTCGCTTAGCATACAACAGAGCAACACAGGTGGACTTATGGGACCGGCGTTCAGCTCGAGCCATCCGGGACTGAGTTCAGCAATAAATAAAGTTTACCATGCACACGAGCTATGGGGACAATTGAATTTCTTTTTCTTTTTCAATTTCAATATATATCTTCCTTCTCTGGGAATCTATGCGGCTTGCCAGTGAGCATCGCTGTCGCCTGTAAACTCGAATATGCACGCACTTTTCGTTCGAATTACTAAGCCATAAGTCTTCGGCATTTACTTTTATGTCTGTTTAGGTATCAAATATATATATATATATATATAGTAAAAACCCTGCAGTAATTATCTCAAAGTAGATATTATTAAAATTGGGCACCTCGTCCAGGTGGACACGACTTAACCTAAAAATCCAGCAATGCTCACGTGACGCCGATCAAGGCGGACTAAGTGCCAATTATCGTTCACGGTGTAATCCGAATATATTGCTGATTGTTAGATATATAAATATATACGCCGTTTGTATATCACACTTGCGTTAATCGCCAGCTAGAGTCAGTCCAGGATTAGATAATTTCACCAACGACTACCGCCGCTGCGTTGCCTTATTTGGATTGAACTTGAAATTTTCTGCTTAAGAAACGCTCCCCATTTTTTATTTCTCGTGATGTTACTCAGCTTACAGTAGATTAAGCGATTACTTCATCCTCCTCTAACATGCGCCGCGTGGCACCATACGGGGGTGGGAGTGAGGCCGACGCAGTTGCAGCCCATGCGAGGGCTTTTCTGAGTCGAAAGGGTTGATCGTCATGCCGTCAGGCTGTTTTCCGTCTTTCCGAAACAAGCCCTGTGGCCCAGGCGGCGCAGGGAATCCAGCCGATCGAAGGATTGCTAGATCGAACCGCTGCCAATAATAGCGTCGTTGATGTCAACATGTGTCGCTGCACGACCAACGTTATTAATGTCTCCTAACGGATGCTGTGCCATAGCGTCTACCATTATCCGCGTTTATTCTGGTGGGGCTCTACCAAACCAATGTTGCGCCTTGTCGAAAACCGAAACGAATGCTCCTTGTAGTGTCGTCTAGCGATGTACCTAGAGGGGCCCTTCAAGGAGCGTGCAGCCAGGGACCGAGGCCCTAGCTGACATTGCTCGTTCGGCGACCCCTTGCTGTGTTAATATGAGCCGAGGGGATTAAACGTCTAACTGATTCTTGAGCATGGTAGTTCACCTACTCATGCTGAAAGCGCGTGAAACCTGGCCCACCGGACGCGTTTTCTGCCTACGTCGAGTCTTCGGAGAGAAACAATTATTCGCACTTGATTGCGATTAGTTACAATCTGCTCGCTGCTTCATATTTGTTAACCTTACGAATGCATACGAGATTTCCCCCAGGGACCGCCGGTCAGGCCGTCATATACGTACAATAAATTGAGTGGGCACCTCAGCGATGCAACCAATTCGTTTTTCGACGTTCGAGTACAACAATCTAATCCGACGCCATTAGCACGAACGCGCCCTGGTAGTTCGCCCGGACGCAATTGTACACGTGGGAAGTCTTCCGACCCACCATTCTCAACAAGTGGCGTATCCGCACTGTGTCGAAAAGCGTCTCTGAAGTCTTTATATATATATATGTGTGTAGTTTTCTATACTTTATTTAATACAACTGTCGGTTTCGTGCGAAACCTAGCAACATGTCTGGGCCATGTGCACCGCAATGTTTGCGTCAGCGTACATCGCAAACCTGGTAGCCGCTCGGCAATCTCCTTCACTAAGGGGTGCGTGTTTTTGCGAATATTGACTTTCAAAGCCAGCCGTTGAGTACACGATTCACACGCAATAGGTCTTGCTGATCCATCAGTAGACAGGGGATATCACGACAAGTTGATCATGGCAAACCTCAGCGGGTGTTTGCCGCGCAACTTTATTATGGTGTTGTCGTCATTGGTCAGCGATTCCCTGCGACTATAGTATATGGACGGCCATTGCCCTCACTTTACTTAACCAAGGACAGCCGAGCCCCAGTTGCGTGCCCCTTTAGGTATTGGGTCTGGTGCAGAGAGCACGTCGAGCAGACAGGCTGCCTTCTCGAGGTTCTTAACGTTACACGGACTAGCATCCGGGCTAGCGACGTTCCATCATCGTTTCTTGAGGGCAACATAACCCACACTCTGGCAATTTACAAGAGCATGTAACAGGGTGGTCAGGCTCAAAGACCTGTGTGCTGAGAATGAGGGGACCATCGGAGGGAGTGGGCGATCAAAGGTGAACATGAATTTATTCACGGGCCTATATTTAGCCACTAGAGAAGGACTGTAGAGACGTTCGAATATGGATAACGCCTTAAGTCGTAAGCTCGTCTTATCTTGCTGCGACTTCCGACTCGCCCGACTCGTTAAATCCTACGCTGGTCTAGGATTCCAGTCTTCAACTAACTAAGTAAAGGACATCTAGGAATCACGGAGACAACATTAAATTCCTTCCCTCCCAGAAGATGTAGTTGTTGTGGTACAACGATCGTACACAGCGACACGGTCTCACCCCAAAAAGCGGCTCACCGAATTACAGGCGTAACTTTACTTAATGTTGTCTCCGTGATTCCTAGACGTCCTTTATTTGGTTCGTTCAAAGCTCGTATTCTAGACGCCAGCGTGGGATATACATATATATATATATATATATATAATTTTTTTTACGCTCTGACAAACACATTTTAGGCCCTCGTAATGGGCTAAGTTGCCTGTGGCACGATGTGTGGTTTTCGTACTGGATTTTATATAGGCTTTCTCCACCATAGGTATGTAGCAGCAGGACAGGCCTAAGCCACAGCCGCTACCAATATATATATATATATATTATATATACCCGTGCGCGTGTTTTAACATGTGTTGTGTTCTTTCAATCCGATGTGTCGACTTCACATGATGACGCTCTTGATGGGCCTAGGCATCGGTTACAATCATCGATGGAGGCATATTCGCACACTTGCGCTTCACCTCCGCTCCGGCTATCGTGTCGCTGGACGACTACGATACAGCAGAGCAGGAAGAGAACGCAGGAGATGCGGACAGTCGCCAAAAGCAACAACAACAACAACAACAACAACAAAATCGACAACGTCGGGGGATTCACCAACAACAACAACAACAGCAGCAGCAGCAAGAGCAGTCGGCATCGGGGCCTGGCTCGACGGCTTCGGCGACGACTGGTAGAAGCAACAGCAGCGCCATCGACACTCAAGCTCAGAACAAGAGCCGGCAGTGTCCCCCTCAGCAACAGGGCCGGCAGCGAGAGCGGCGGTCCAGTTGGCAGGCTGGAGTTCGCGAGTCGACATCGACTTCGACGCACCGGCGAGTCCTCAATCGGGGCTTCGCGTTGCAGTGTGTTACGGTCAGTACAAGTTTAGTGGTCGTCTGAGTTGTACGTACGTTCCACGGGACGTGATGTTTATAATTTTCATTACATATATATATATATATATATATATACATATCAGCATATGTAATAACTTTGCCAATAAACCACGCTTATGTATATAAAAAGAAAATATATATATATCTCACAAAGTGTTTTAGTTTCTTTAAAATTGCCCCCACCTGCTACAATGGAACAAGGGTAGGCTGAATAGTACACAAAACCTGCCGCAGTATCAGCGGAGTGTTTGAGCTAAAGATCAAGAGAGAGAGAGAGAGAGAGCAAAAGCGCAAATCCACAATAGTCCACAGATCCACAGCAAATCCACAAGATGTAATAAAAAATTGTGTATATATATACATGTAAATATATATATATATATATATATATATATATATATATATATATATATATACGTGTCAATGAATGCGCTCCGAATGTGCGAATTGCAGGAATGCGACCGACGGCATCCGTCGTTTGCGCCGGCGTCGCCGCTGTGCGTCGCGCTCGAGACGCAGCGACGAGGGGGGTTGTCGGCCGACTCTGCTACCGACGAAGACGACGCGACGGCTATTGGCCGCCTGCTGGCGTCACGGTTGCCAGCGAAGGCCCGCCGCAGCGGCAGGATCTGCCCCACCGTCGCCGACGCCGCCGGCGTCTCCGGTGCCGCCGTTGTTATCGTTGTCGTTCCGCTGGAAGTGGGCGCTGCACCCGTCCGATCCGCTCGAACCGCTCCGGATACCCCCGCGGTTCAGCAGCGGACAGTCGGGCCGTCTCGAGAGCTTCCTGCTGGTGCCAGGGTCGCGTGTCTCGTGCTCGGTGCGTCTTCAGCTGGCGCCGAGGCAGGGCGCGCTCGGCCGAAGTCGCGGCGAGGAACGCGAGAGTTTGGCGCACTACATCAGCAACGACGGCGTGTGCCCAATGTCGGGCCACCAACGTCACCCCTATCCTCATCATCATCATCATCATCACCACCACCATCATCATCATCACCAGCATGATTACGAGCAGCAGCATTATAATAATAATAATAATAATAATAAGAATCAACCCCACTATCATCACCAGTACCCCCACGATGAGGGTCGGCATCACCCCGATGAGGCCGCCGTCGACGACGGGAGTGGTGGAAGTGAGACGACAACATCGTCCAGAGAGCAGACTCCTCATGGCAACAGTATCAACAGCAGCACCAGGAGCCCCCGCAACGATACTAGTATGGGGTCAGCTGGCAGCGCCAGTGGTTGGATGATGGAGCCGTACATCTCATCGCTACGGCTTCTTGGTACGTAACAAGACTAATCCTGTATATTTTCTACGTAAATATACATCTATGTATATGCAACGTAAATATGCATATATATATATATATATATATATATATATATATGTGCAGAAAAACTTATATCTCAATATTTGGTCAATGGGTGACGCTATCGCTCAAGGCAGAGAGGGCATAACAGCTCGTAACGTCACTGAGGACGTTGAAAAAACATTCACAATCTAGTTCATGCAATGTCGCTGTCGTCGTTTTCGATAGACGCTGGCTACTAGCTTGAAGCGTAACGTCTGTTCACGTGGGAGGGGATTGTCAACGTTAGGGGAGTAGGGATGGGCGGGCGCCGGGGCCAGGGAGGGTGATTTGTGCCGCTCGAACCAAGTGATCAATGTGGCGACGACACGCAACGATGATTGTCAACGACCTTTTGCCCCCTGTGCCTCACTATCCCTTTGCTCTCATACTTGCTCCGTCTTCCCCCCCCCTCTCTCTCTCTCTCTCCTCTTATATCTTCCTTTGAACCTCTTCTGTTTGTTTTGTTGTTATATACCCTCTTTGTATCCCCCTGTCTCTCTCGCTCTCTCTTACTCTATCATTGGCTCTCGCTACGGTTTCCTACTATCCGGAGTTTGAATTGGAACGAACCCGACGTCAAATGGCATAGACCAAATGGGTGGGTTCAGCAAATCGCTTGTCTCGCAAATTCTCTGTATTGCAGCAGCAGCAGCAGCAGCCGCCACCGCTTTGCTGCGTTCGTTATCACCATCAAATCTGAACGAACGGAAACTGCTTGACCCTGCCGTTGTTGTTGTTGTGGTTGTTGTTGTTTCTGTTATTGATGCTGTTGTTACTTTACGCTCGTTCTGGGATCCTGCGCCTGCCAAAGTTGCTTCCAAAGTGGAATCTGGCCATGCGGCGACTGCAAATCGTATACCCCGTCTATCCTAGCATATTGTCACCGCTAACCACTCCCCTACTGCTGTCCATAGGACTTTCCGGGATCTGGATTGCAGCTGGATGTTCGACGAGGCCGACTTTGAATTTCTATTCGAATCTGGTTGAACTATGCGCAGTGTAAAAAGTCGTATTGGTTCGCTGAATAGTCGCATGGGCAATCGGTTGACAAATAGTATTGTCCTGTTATCATGCGATTCGATTTAGACATAAGATCAAGCATGACAACGGCGCTCGATTTTTTGCCAAATCGTCTTCGTTTCGCCAAGCCAAGTAGTCTCAGAGGTCCTAGACCTACTATCAGGTGGTGCACGCTGTAGCACGCGACTGTTCAGCTCATGTTCTTTGTAGCTGGGTATGCCACCCACCTGCATCGCACGGTTGTGTTCACGGCTGTGCAGTCTGTGTTTTTCCAGAGAGCTGCACATTGCTACTAATTCTACTACTACTACTACTACTATGGGAATATTAGCATAAAGTTGATACACACTTGTCGGGGAGGTTTCGTCTACAAATATGCTGAGTGCGCTAAATAGGGCTCCGGAAGGAGAGCTTAAGTCCGAGCTCCGTTCTTCACTAGCTAAGTGCGCGGCAGAAAACCTATGATTTTTGGTGAGGTTTTGCCACAGTCGTTGACGGGTAGCAGACGATACAAGAGATCAAGATACTCGGATAGGCTTCAGTGCATTCAGCAGACAGTCGTGGTGACTATATACACGATATATAGTGGTCATATATAGCCATTTTAGTGGCCACGAGCGCAGTAAATATATCTTTCGTCTAACGCAGCAGTATAGTCGAACTAATGTAACCACTATGCTAAATACGCAGAGCAAGACCACCAACAACAACAACAAGATTCATCTCGTGCGACGCTGTCCGAAGTGGCGTCTCCGCGCTTCCTGCTTTCGGTGACTGTTCCCCACCAGGACGGCCTCTTGCCGCTCATCTCGACGTATCCCATCCTGAAGGAGGACTACACGTTCGCATTGTCATCGGCATCGACCCTGATACGCCACCCCTGCTCGAATTTCCTCAACATAAGGTAATCATAACCGTTGTGGCCGCCCGTAGCAATTTGCTGGTTTTGTTGCCGCTTATATTCGTATTATACTGGCCGTTGGCCGTTTGTCTTAAGGAGGGAGATAGCATTTATTTTTCCATTATAGGCATGATTAACTCACTAGTTTGGATTCCTTGTCTTCCTGCCGCCGCAGCGCTCTACATTCGACCCTTTCGTTGCGTTCGTGCATGTGGCACTTCCGGCGCGAATTCAGCCTCGACGAGCTCCGATCCGTGTGTGGGGCCACTGTGGAGTTGCACCAGCCGTCCGGAGAGACGGACTTCACCCACGCCGGCGACTCCGAGAGCGCATCGGGCGGGACCACGCACCAGGGCTCTCCCGGCGCGCCGGCCGCGTTCAGCGATCCGTACCACCGCACGCGATCGTCGAGCAAGCGGCGGCCATCCACTTCAGCGTTCACACCGACAACCGTAACGTTGTCGCTGCCGCTTCACGTCGTCTATCTGCATCGGACTCCGTGCCCGTCAAATATGGCCGCCAGCCACACACAGCTTCGTTGGCATCACGTCACGCTGTCTAACATGCTCCAGCTGAGCTTTCTAAACGACGGAAAGCAACAGCCGACAGTTAACGCGGACAGCATCCGTGACGGGGCTGATGACCAGGGTGACAATGACGATGATCACGGTGGCAGCAGAAGTACTCACGGTGCGGCCAACGGATATCGACTTCATGATGGAGGTAAGACCAGTTGTTCCACCAACTTCAAGGTTCGGGCGTGCTTCTCACGGTGTTTGATCAACGTCTATAGTTGCGCTTGCGTGCGCAGAGCGCGTAAAGCTAAATGTCTAGGTATGGATATAATCTAGCTATGATGATGATGATGATGATCATGATGATTATTATTATTATTATTATTATTATCATCTTCGTCATAATTATAGCTTGCCACTACAGCTGCAGGCAGTTACCGAACTGTCACCTTAGACGACCTTCTAGACTGTCTGAAATAAGGAAACATTTCGTTCCCTCAACTTGACTTCGATGCATGTGCGTGTCGCGCTATACACAACACACCGTGGACATCATGCAGCCGTCAATGTATTTTTCTTATACAGTTTACGTGGACGTCACAAAGGTAGCGTGAAGAGTAGATGTGGTGCCGAAGTCATACAAAATAATACGGCAAGGTTCTTACGACATGCCGGCGTTGTCGCGTACAGCTATAACCAATCGATATTGTTGCCATTGGTTCACGCTGGATATGTTGGCTTCGTGGCGTATAATGCACTCGTACACACTTACAAGTACATTATACGCGAGCAAACCAACAAACAGCAGCAGCATAGACTGGCAGCATGGACTGGCGACAATCTCTATTGGTACCGTGTAACCACCGTATGACAACGCCGAAATACCTTGTCGTACAGCCACAACGAATAGAAATTGTTTTGGCCAGTGTTCATGCTGTCTTCATGCTGCTCATGGGTTGGCTTGTTTGCGCATAATGTACTCGTGCCGTGCAAGCGAACGCGAACATACATACAAGTCAATATCGATTCAAAGGATCAAGAAATGTCTGCTTTATTGTCACTGTCATACGTATCCCTGCGTATACCCTAACTCCGCTGGTTTCTAGCTGGCTGCTGTTAGACCAACGGGCATTGTATCATTCTCTCTCTATTTTCTATCTCGAGCTATCTTTTCTCACATTTTTGGGCTGACCCTCCAGCCAACATTTAACTTCCACGAAACTGCATTTGTATTGCCTCATAAGACGGACCCCATAAATGCGCAAAATTTGCAACGGTGGGGCTCGAAGCCGTGCTGCACCTATGTGTCCCCTCTGGTCGCGAGGCGCACGCGAATGCACCCACCACGCCACCACCGGGCTCGCAATCTCTATATATCTATCTATCGTTGCCTCTCCTGCCCCTTCTGCAGCACGTTTTAAGGTTCGCATCCTTCTGTCCGTTGAGCTGCTGCAATTTGATTACGGGCGGCCACTCATACTGCTGTGTCTCCAAATATATGCTTGTCTTTGGTTCTATAGCGAAGAATAGGCCAAACATGTTGTACGAGACGATTCTGCGTGCATCTTCTTACAGTGGCCGCTTTTGTCGGTCAATTCGTGATTCGGTCCACCGATGACTGACTCTTCATTCACTTAGCCGTGTGTGCATCGTATTCTCGTTCTCCTGTGCGCCGCGTCCTGGATATCCTTCAAAGCGTGTCCTGAACGCCCTGTGAGCCGGGGCATTCTGAATGTCTTTGGCGTGTGCCCCCATATAGACCATTTGAGAACCAATCGTTTTCTTTGTTTTGCCCTTTTTTGTCTTTTCGGCGGTTGCCCTCCTTCTGCCAGTGGCTCGTTCGTTGGCTGTTAGTCGTTGCTTGAGGCCTTACGAGACGAATGCTAGCCGGGTGGAGCAATGCGATTACTAGCCTTGCATTGCAGAATTTACTTTGGCAAATCGTCTCGATCGCTCATCTTCGATGGCCTCCTTACTTTTGCACAGCAATATTACACCCCAGCCAGCTGCCCGTGCGTTTTCCTCCCATTCTCTATTGCCTCTACTCGAAAATGTTTCTATGTCACCGGTGGCTGCCTTTTCTATCCCTAGAGATTGGCTTCTTTGCGCTAAGAAAGGCTTGCTCAACTCCTAACGAGCATGGCGCAAAAACTTTACAGACGAGGAAACGTGCCTCAATGTACACCTCTCGCATTAACACAATGTCAAAGCGTGAAAATCGTTGAAGTTTAGTACATAGATGTCGGTACCTCTCGTTTCACACGCGTATCTAAGTCTAGTATAAGCGTCTACAGAAGTGCCAGACATCGTGCCATTTATATGCATATAATTTCGCACTTTACATTTATTTGTAGCACTTCTCCGGTGGGAATGGCGGGAATCATATGCGGAAAGGCCTCCTCTCGAATTGCTTTCGCTACGATTGTTAAAATCAAAAAGTAGATTTTCTGCTCTGATTAGCTACGGTGATTGGCGCCAGGTAGGCATGTACCTCAAAGCTTCACAACTCAATCAGGGCTCGTGATCGCATCGATCGCATCAATAGGCCAACCAAACACAAAGTTACGCAAAAGTGGTAAGCCGGCTGCAGGATATTTCATCAGTTTAGCCAAAGCGCTGTTCCGCGGCCCCAGCAGACATACTATGGCGTATCGAAAAAGCTTTCCCTTATTCATTGTTCCGCGAAATGTTGCCTATTTTGTCCTGTGGTATCCACAGTTTCCCCGAAAACCACAAGTTTTTCGCTTCCCTTACGTTTTTGATCGGGGTCTGGATCAATTCGGGATGGTTGTTTGCCGTATTGCCGCGGGCATACCTATTTGGAAAGAATATAAAGTGGGGCAGATGGTGTAGCGTACGTAAAGCAAACTGCTTGCTAAGCGCGCGAGAAGCATTGCAGATCTTGTCCACACTTCTGTCAATTCTAAAAAAATGTCGTCTACGAGGACAGCGGCGATGCACGAACCTTGAACGTAGGGGCCGCCCCGCGGGTATCGATTATCATGCAACTTGACACAGGGTCTAAACTCTACGGTCAAAGTCAGATTCCTGAGCTTTAAATGTTAAGACGTTCGTAATTTCCCATATCATAGACAGCAGAGGTTTCTGACATACAAATATTAGGCACTAGCACAGACTGAGCGCATACACTTGCTCATGCATGCTCTTGACGGTATCTGTCCATATGGCTCTAATCCTCGAAAAAAGTGGTGTCCTCGCAAGTGTCACGAATTTCATGCGTAACAACGGCCATTTGACCTGCAGACTGTCTACGGAAATAAAACGATAGTGTCGCTATTTCATTTACAACAACTCGCTTTTACTGCGACACCTGAACCTGAACCCTACTGTTTTTTCACATGTTTTTGTCCGGGCATACACCAGGTGCATAGTACCTGATCGTCGCTACTTGGAATGTTCAAACCCCGCCTTTAACGAGGAGTTCGAGTTGTGCGCTTGCCGGTTCTGCCTGCTGGGTTGTACTAAGTTCCAGAGAGTGGAATGCGTCGCACTGGAGACGTATAAATCATTGCACTTTTTCTCTCACCAGAAAGCTGAAGTCAGGTCATCTCTTGTGGGCACAACCCTATTTATACTCTAACTTTTCTGCAGGCTGGCCTTCAGCCAACATTAAACGCTCACGGAATTGCTTTTGCATTGCTTCGTAAGACGGACCCTATAAACACAAATGTGTAACGGCAGAGATTGAACCCGTGCACCGATGTGATTCTCTTCCGATAGCTAGACGGACGCGAATGCACCACGCCACTGGGTTCGACAACCTTAATTATACATGAAGTGTATACTACACTCAGCTTTTTTATCCAGTAAACCTAACTCAAGTTACAAATCTTTAGAAAGATTGCCTCTGATGTAAATTAAATACCAAAGTAAGCCGCAACCATAACTGCCGTCAAATCGAGAATAGTATTAAAATTATAATAATGATAAAGGATGAAACAGAAAATTGCAATGTCAATTGTGGCAACCACAAAGAGAACCTCATCCGAGTTGCATCACCGGCAATAGGAGCAGCAGCAACAACAATAACTGGGACTACTAGCAACTGAGCATTGTCACCGGGGATATGATTTGAATAGTGATTAGCACCGTCGTCGACGTAACAACAACGTCAACGATAGCAACAAGAACAACAACGACTTTATCACTATCAGCATTCCCACCATGCCCATCATCATCACAATCGACAACAACAACAACAACAATAAACAGCACTATGGGAAGGTCCTTAAAGCAAACAAAGTAGACGGATCAGGGCAGAGGTGCAGGACGTGAGCTGGGGGTGACCACGAGAGCGAGAGTAAGGTTAGGATTAAAGACGTCTCGAAGGATTTATCTGGTAATTGCCTGGAATTGGTCATCAGCTATCGAGCAAAAAATGGTCGCGGCCGAGGGAAAGCGAGAGTGTCCTGCGTGGTGTTCCGTCGCCCGGTCCTGTCGGAGGCGCAAGCCTCGGAGGAGCAAACGTTGTTGCAAGCGGGGCCGGCGGTACTGTGGAAACTGCGGTACTGTGGCACTGTGGGCCGGGGGTAGCAGCCGGACGACCGATGCGGCAAAGCCGAGGAGAGTCCCGAGTAAGAGCAGGGGTACGAACGAGTAGCAGAAAGAGAAGGAAGGCCCCCAGGGAAGGGCCAAGAGAATTGGGGCGAAGACAAAGCAGAACGAAAGGCGCACAAGCCCGCATTATCTGGCCGTAGTTGTCCAATCGTCGAGTTTATCAGTCAGTCAGACAATAGTAGGCAAGTGGGTGTACAGGTGGGTTGGCATACAGATTGGTATGGTTTAGTAGTAGTAGTAGTAGTATTTTCTTTGGTGATGGCGCAGTTGCTAACACTACCGCAAAGTGGTACTTGTGGTACCAAGAATACGGGGTCAATAAGTGGCGATGCGATCGAGCGTCATATGGATGAGTTGTCATTGTTCGTGTGGGTGTCGACGATGTTGCTTCTGGACAGCCTGTCGAAGTGCTCATGCTTCTGGAATTCTTGTTAGAAGCATAATGCATCGCATTTCCTTTTCTCGTTGTTTCTCTGCCGCTGTTCTAGTCTCGGGCTTAATCTCTGTCATTCCGCTACAAGTTATAATTTGTTAGCTCTGGTTCTATCAATCAGCGGATAATTATCATATATATATATATATATATATATATATATATATATATTCGTTTTGTTATGAGAACCGTTCTCTTCAGATGGCGAATTAATTTAAAGTAAATTATTCATCATTAAGCCTATAATTTTTAAAATTACCACATCTACAATAATATAGCAGATTATACAATTCAACATTTATTTCATTATAATTTAGAAGAATATATAAAATGCTTCACGGCGATGCTGCTCGTCGACCTAGTTGCTCCTTCTGCGCGCCGTAGTCGCTCTATCGCTCATGCCCGTGAGGAAGTCCTGCCCGCCCCCTGGCACGAAGGTCCGGGTCCAACCAGTCTCTCATAGTTCCGAGCACTGAGGTCGCGTTACCTCTTTGGATCTCTAGGGACAGTCGCTGGGAGAAGAAGGCGTGGGCCCTCTTGTCCATTGTCGCCTGCCGTAATGCGTCGCCAACCCGAGAGATCAATGTTACCGTGAGGGGCCCAGGGCCACCCATCGTCTCGAACGCGAATGGCGAAAAGTGGTGCGCCCGACTTAGGTCCGCATACTTTCTCATCTTTGAGGTCTCAGCTCGCGTAACGGCAGTCCCCGGGCGGGACGCGCCGGGACCGACAAGGGAAGGGGTCAGAGAGTCGGTCACCGTCGCATCCCACACAATAATTGTAACAATTGAAGATATTTTGCAGAAAAGTCCTATGTTAGTATATATATATATATATATATGTATTCATATACATACATACATACACATTTACAGCAATTAAAAATATTTAGCAAAAAAGTCCCGTGTTAGTATATATATATATATATATACACACATACATAAATCATTACATATTTAAAACTTGGACAAGATGAAGACATAAGAGAGCGGTATGCTTATTTTCGATGTAATGTGCAAGATCCCTGCAGGTTCGAGGTTGTTACTGTTGAGATGTTGTTGAGACCTCCGACAAGAGCAGTAAGGCAAGATGCGGTTGCAGTGCATCCGAGATTGCATTTAGCGCTTTAGTGAGCTGAGGATTAATCTGGCTGAGGAGTCCTAAGAGGGCTACAAACTACTCAAGGCACACGCTTGAGGTGGCCCTTACCGGCCGTAAAATTTTTCCGTTGGCGCACGACTGGTGAGTGCGGGAAGGCCACGCCTTTTGGATGCCTGCTGGCGGGATAAAGGGATCTTCGGCAGCTTGAGGAAGAGAATCACGGAGATGACATTCCTTTATATCTGCATCGTGATTTCTAGTACCGCAGCGGCAAATATATTCACAGGTTATTCGGTATTTAGAGCGAGACGAGTGACAGGTTGGTAGTTGAACCAAAGGTTTCTTTTTAAAAATGTTTTACGAGACGCCGTGTTTATACTAAATAATGTGCTATTTTTACCCCAGGCTGAGTCAAACATTGGCTCAATGCAGTATTTTTTTTATTAAATAAAGGAAAGTAGATAGCACTAACAACAACAAGAACAACAACAGGAACAACAAAAACGATAGCAGCAACAGCAACCTTGCTAATAACAAGTGTTATTAGCAAGAACGTGGTGGTGATGACGTGGGATCAGTGATGTCTGCGGCGAGGCCGGTGCCTTCGGATACTACCAACCCGACGAGGTCGATGTCGACGAGATCCTTCGCTCTATTAACGCAGATGCAAGTACATAGACAATGACACTTAGGCCAGATGGACCATCGCTACCCCTGTTTGCGTGATTGCAGGTGTTGTTGTTTTTAGCCTCTGGTATCACTGTTGTTGTTGTTGTTGCTGCTGCTTCGACTGCTCTCTCAGTTGTACTAGTCGGGGTCATGATGGCTAAAATTGTTGCTATAGTATTGCTTCTGCTGCAGCTGCTGTTATCATCGTCGTCGTTGTTGTTGTTGTTGTTGTTGTTGCTGTTGTTGTTGTTGTTGTTGTTGTTGTTGTTGTTGTTTTTCACATTGTTGATTCTGCTGTTGGTGCGGATTAAGTGTGCAACCGTTCGACCGAGGTATGACTATTGTCGATTACGGTCTTGTCCTGTCGAACCTTTGCCTCGTTTACCTCAATGTTGTTGTTGTTGTTGTCGTGGTCATCGTAATCGTATTGCTCACAAGCAACACACGAGTTGATGTTTCGCCAGCTGGGACAAATCATGGTGAGAGGGCGAGCGTCAGTGGTGCGAAAACTCCTCTACTCTTCCGTTCCGCCGCATGGCTACAAACGTTTGCCGATTACATTCGATCGATGAGGTATCGTTGCCGTCTCGGTCGCCTGCGCACTGTGATGATAGCATTGCACTCTGTGCAAATGAGGAGAACTCGTCGGAGGTGCCTGTCCTTCGATCGGTTGGTTGTCTGTCCACTGCCAACCGACCCACCTCGAATGGAAAACAACCAAACAAGTCGCACACCCTCCATCACATCTGACTTTAGACATATTTTTTGCCCACAATAGTCGCGCCGTATTAAAAAAAGATGACGATACGACAATGTTGCGTTAAAATGTATGCGTGTGTGTGTGTGTGTTTTTTTTATGTTAATGTTCAACTAAACTCTGTCGAAAAGTAGTTAAATCGCAATGAAAATAGTCTTCGTTTTAACAACGTAAGGTTGTTGTTGTTATTGTCGTCGTCGTCGTCGTCTTTGTCAATTATTTTAGGTGTAAAACGTACCTAACCCGTATGCTTCCCGTGTACTCTAATAAGAGCCGCCGCGCAATTTAGCGTTCATCTACTGTAATCAACTCATCAGTGAGTTGCTGTGAGATATTATTTTACCCCTCGCGCATAGCATTTATGAGCTCCGAAAGTCTTATGTGGAGTTTTGGCTCTAGGTCGTCGTTTCAGCATCTTGAACGTATACGCGTATTCGGCGGGATTTTGGTGACAGGACATGCTGGCCTCTTAACTAACCCTAAGCCAAGCTTCTGCGATGTATCCCCGAATCAGTGCTGCGATGCACAGCCACTGGGTTGCTGGGTTGTGCAAACCGCTCTCATCATCGTCGCCGGTACACCGCTATCTCGTCTATCGTTACCGTAGAACGAGACACCTCCCGGTCTCAGCCGAGCCGAGAATAGAATTATTGCCTGCCCTTGATCAATGGCCCAATTTTCGTGATCTCGGTGGGTCGTGGTCAGTTTTGGACACGCAGCGAGCCTAGCTTATTCATGTTATTTCTTAGATCCCTGTTGCGGGCCCACGTTCACGAAGCAATGCCACTGACTGACTGATAACAGCAAAAAAAAACTAAACGTTGATTGCCCAGTTACTTTGTTGTGTGTTTGGGGGTATTGTGAGGCACCTGCGCATACAATAGAAGTAACATAAATCGAGATAGAGCATATCCGAGCGTTTTTGCAGTTTACGCTGCTTTAAAACGTAAATGAAAATGGGACGTATCTGGTCAACATTCTGATCATGCTATCAAACTTGTTTGGCACTGTTTTTCACTTGTTTGGAGTAGTTTCTTCTAAACATGACGCTACTATTGTAAGCGCAAAATATGCCGCAAGTGAACTGTGATGAGTGATTGCAATTTTCTACCCGGAATTTCCCTACCAGTGTGTACCAGGGCAACCCCCACAACACCACCAACAACAACAACAATAACAACAGCACCTTCAGCGGAGACACACATAGTAAGTTGCCTTAGGCCAATATCAGCTGCAGCAGACGGGCGCAGCAATAACAACTCTAGGCTGTAGCAGTGAAAAGCAGTCTCCTGCTTCTTCTCTGAAGCAGTAAAAGGTATCCTGGCACGGTCTCCTGCTACTTGCTCTCGAGTTGCTCGTCTCATTTACTTTCTTCCGCTCCCTCCCTGCTGCAAGCGTCTTACTTAGCTTTCGTATTAGCACCGCCAATAACAGTGTGCTGCAAATAGTGTGCGATATAACTAGATGGAGACGTAGTAAAGTCACACACGGTCAACAAACGTATCTGGATGTTTCACACCTCGATCTCCTTGTGGGAGAAGAAGATGAACAACGACATCAACAACAACAGCAATAATAAAAAGAGCAACAACAACAACAACAGCAATAAGAGCAACAACAACAACAACAACAACAACAGCAATAACATAAAAAGCAAAAACAACAACAACAGCAGCAATAAGAGCAACCACTATCTATTATCGGTGTAACCTTAGCATTAACGGCAACGGCGTAGAGGCTCATCATAGTTATCTTATTGATTAGAATATGACGACGTGTTGGTTATGCTGATGCGATTTGTGTTGTTGTCATACTCTGGTGGCGGTTGTCGTTATAATTTGTAACTATATTCTAGTTGCCTATAATACTGCAATTACTGTTCTTGCGTTGTGTGGTGGTTGTTGTTATTGTGACTACCGAAGGAAAGAGTTGCGGTGTATCTGCCGCATTCCTGCTAGTTTTTGTTCAAACTTGTCAAATGCTCGTCAAATGCTTCTCTCGTCCCCCCTCTCTCTTTCTTTTTATCTTGCTTTTTTTGCGTTATACCGCCACATTAATAAGTTGTACGAGTGGTAGTACTACTAACTAAGAAAAGCAGTAGTACACGTACTTTGTTTGAGTTATTCAAATCTGAAAATATGTAGCCAAATCAGGACCCTCTAACATTCGACCGACGTATGTTACTCTCTAACATTCGAACGACGTTAGTTAAGGCGCCCTAACATAGCTGCGCGACACCTTGTTACCGACGCTCCCCTTCGTGATAAATCGCCGTTGATCATTTACTTTATTTAAATATTTCCCTATCTCTCTCTTTCTCTCTTCCTATATATATATATATATATATATATATATATATATATGTATTATTTTTTTTCTCAGTAGTAGCAAATGCCTCAACGAATGATAAAGAGCAAAGCCAACCAAGCGCGATCGATTACCCCAGTGCCCTCGCTATGACAACGACGACGACGACGACAACAACAATATTAATAGGGAAGACGTGGTAATAACGCTCCATGGAGAAGGAACAAGACATATATGTATATACATATACATGGTTGTATGTATATAAACGGGTGCCACTTGAATGACCAACTCTAGGTGGTGCCCAGAACAAGGCCCATCTCTGCGGCTCACTGGTCGCTCTGGGAGTCGGAGCTGCCGGCGTCGGCTCGATCTACTTCGTTGGTTGTTCTATCGATGCTCCATGGCTGTGCTGGTTTCCTCGTAGCCCCACCATTCGTATACGCGGCCACGTGACGTACGATCATCATAGTGATGATGCATTATTGCACTGCTAGGCGTGACAAGACGTGATTGAGGTTGCAGAATCGAATGGCGAAAAGTAAACTTTCCTTGTGATAGCGTCTGTGTGACGCCCGCGCTGATCTTCACTGTTCGTCGTGCGGCATCACCCATCCGCCACAGTTCTGGCCGTACAACAACATTCGCACAAAGCGTTTCGCATAATACGCCAATATACGCTGTTTACGCCTGTGTACAGACGTATACAATTGGAAATACACTAGTATATGTATATCCATATATGTATATATATATATATATATATATATATATATATATATTGCGAGATTGCAAAGTTGATGTTTCTGGTTGTCTCATAGCAACACAAGTATAAGCATATATATATATATATATGATGTGGCACAGGTGGACGGAACTCTACCTCGGAAATTCAGTGCACTTTCGAACTATTACTTAGTTGTAAATTAGTAAGTTGGAGGACAAATGACTATGAAAATAGAACAACAACGACCATTTATCATCGCTTCACGCGCTTTAGTGGTTAAGAGAAATAAGATGAACACAAATAGCCAAACAGTCTAAGAGCTATCTACCTAAGGCTCTTAAGCGACAAAGTGTTATGAACCATACCATGCATGCGTATTTAACATAACCACATGTATATTTGTCAAATCTTCGCCAGAGGAGGCACACTTCTTTGACGTTCAATTAAAAAGCCCAATCTGTACATTCCGTGGAGTCTAAAACGTCTGGCGCGTGGCTAGGGATATTCACAACAGGACGACTGCGCAGACCTGCAACCAGACATTCCTTACCCTTTATTACACGAATAAAGGAGTTTTCTATCCTATTCGAAAACATTTATTCGTTTGGTGACCATCATTAGTGGTATGTTGGCATGTCGGATGACCTAGTGGGCAAACACAAAGCCGCGTATATTGGCATTATGCATTACAGCGTACCTCGTTGCTAAGTATCAATATGCATACTATGCTAAGAACAATATGCATACACTATGTCATCACATGATACATGTGCAACTTTAGCATATGATTATCATATGATTAGTAAATATATATATATATATATATATATATATATATATATATATAAATATTGCGGAAAAAGAAAAGGCTGGGACCGGACTGACGAGGTGTTCGTAAACATCATCGTTCAATACAATTTGACTGTAGATATCTCTCAGAGGGTGGAGCTTTTTGAGCAGTACTATACAACGAGTTATTCTCTAACGCAGTGCTTGCGAGTTTTCCGTGCGGCGCATGCAGAAGTGCCTCGACGTTCGAAAGCGGCTGCAACCAATCTGGTGAAGAAGTTTTAGGAAGCCGGGTCGCTACATGTAGCACCACGCTCGAGGTGTCTGGGGAGGAAGACTTCGGGACGCCACAACTTAAGAGGCAAACCCTTGCTCAATGAAAGTTGCGTTTTGGTTTCAAACAGCGGTGCAATCTGCCACACAACGCACCCTACATTTGGGCTGCTCTAACTGCTCCCACAGAAAGTTGGCGTGAGGGTGTTCGCCCAAAATGCAGACGTTTCGTGGCCACCTCGATTGTGTGACCTAATGCCCCTGGATGTTTTTCTGTAGGTTTTTTTTTTTACTAAGGTGCTGGACAGTAAGCTCGCTACCGTCGACGAGTTGAAGAAAAATAGTCGGCGAGAGATTTAAAAATTAACGCTAAATTGTACCAAAACGTTATCAAAATTGGTGTATCTCGAAAAGTCCCGGGGCCGCCACCTTTCGGACATCATCATTCAGTCATAGCGGCATCCAGCGCTTTTTTTTTCGAAATTGGACCGTGCTTAGTCTACGTTGTCGTTAATGTCTATCTAAAACGCTTTAGTGAGTCATTCAGCACCCTTTATTCTCTCTCTTTCTATATATATATATATATATATATATGGTGTTGTTTGTGCGCGATACATGTATGTAAATATGTATTTATGTTTATATGCGTCTAAGTATATATGTATGTGATTAAGTGTACGTTTATATATATATATATATTTATACATATAGTGTTTGTCTGTCTGAAGCAGTGGAGTTAAGGATGTTTTACATGTACTGAGAATCAATAGGCATTTGGCGTGCGATCCAAGGTGGACATGATACTCCCGTCGTAGTCTATGGCAAGACAATGAGTTAACGATAGTGAAAAGTAGAGTTGTGCCAGCTGTTGGAACAATTGTTATAAAAACTACAATAATAGCAACACTAATAACAACGTAATAAAACGTTTTACATGACACATAGGCAAGAATATGTACTTCTATCCAGTAACAGTAAATTTCTAAATTCAATTGTTCTGCGGCTGTCATTGTTTCAGCGACTATCGAGGTCGACGAGGTCCACCTATCGGCTGATGGAATACTGCGAGTCCGTTTCCGCTCGATCCACTTCTTTCGAAGGAGTGGAAGACTTGTTCTGCATAAAGAACGAGGTACGTGTCTTGAGATCTATTATATATATATATATATATATATATATCTGGGTAGGATGGTGCGATGCACACGGCCTGCGACTTTGATGTCATGAGTCAAGGGCTCAACACGACACGACGATTACAACACGACAAACTAGTAGATAGATGATATATATATATATGAGTGCCATTCAAATGAAAAGGTTCGAACTTACGTAACAACCAAACCGGTTGAAGGTTGAATGTACCGTATTCGGATAAAGTAACAAGACATTTAGAGACGCGACTGGAGTGCCCGGTGTGGTTGTGCGCATGGCGGAGGAGAGAAGCAGGCAGTTGTGTGTTCCGTCCAATTTATGCGGCAGTGTGTGTGAGGATTTTTTGTGAAAACTTCGCTATTGCAAAATTCGACGATTGAGGAGGAGCAGTGAAGCGTTACCAGACTTCAGAGTGGAAGTGTTTGAGTGACGACCCAAAACCAGGCCAGACAAAGACTGTAATCTAACGCCAAACCCATCGACAAGGTGAACGACCTGATAAGAGGTCATCGGCGTGTAACGATGCGAATGTTGAAAGTGATGATGGGAGCCAGTGTTGGAACAGTGCTGACGATTGGGCACGACAGGTTGGGTTACCGGCAGGTATGCGCGCAGTGGGTTTCGAAGAAGCTCCGCACGAAGAAAACCGCAAAAAGAACTGCGTATGAGGCTAGCACTGCAACACCTGTTTGGGTGTCATATAGACCCCGATTTTTTGGAATGAGTCGTCACCAGTGAGAGCTGATACTATTACTTCGAGCCAGAGACAAAGCTAGACGGCATGCAATGTCGCCACCTCCCCCTAATCATCTAAAGTTGTGCTTTCGGAGAAAAAGATGATGTCCACCGTTTTTTCGACGTGCATTGTGAGACACTCCATTAAGATTACACGGCCTGTGCTGATCACGGAGGGAGCAATTCTGCTGCACGATAGCGTGCGTGTACACATCTCCGCGGTTACACAACGTGTACTGACCAAGTTCATGTGGGAGCAACTTGAGGATCTGCCCTACAGCCTGGACGTGTCGCCCTGCTATTTCCATTAGTTTTGTCCATTGAAAAACATCCCAGAGGGAGGCGCTTTAACTCGGACGACGAACTGAAGGACGCAGTGGAGTACTCTCTTCACTATGTCCTTTTAGCTTGTGGCCTTTGTCACAGCCGCAGCCATTCTGGAAACGGAGAAGCCCTTGGATCGGAAAACAGTGGGATAGTTTAGCTCAGACCTCTGGTGATGCATTTAAGTAGAGACATGCCAATAGTGTCGTGTCGTACCTTTTCATTTGAACAAGATATATATATATATATATATAAATAAATACATTGGATCAATGGGATTCATAGATACATGGGCCCTTCAAAAATATGCGTTTTTTTGCAGACGCGAGCAAAATCCTAAGCATTTTTTATTTGTACGTTTCCGGTACCCGGCATTCCTTCTGTATCGGTGCCTGACATCGCAAATGCGTGCGTGTTGGTCTGATGGACAGACACATGGAACACAAGCATGGTGTGGTCGATGTCGGGTTCAAACAGACTCCCTTTTCGGCTGCAACTGGACCGGATACTTTCTGATACCCAGATGGAATGGTCACTACATTCACTTCAACCCGTGAGTGCCTTGATTTATATATATATATATATATATATATATATATATATATGGACTGAAGGAGAACTAATTGCTAGTCTTACAATATTTAACTTTTTCTTGAGGCTAACGTTTTAAATTGTACGGTTTTTAATATTTTCTAGCAAATATTTTCTAGTCATGACCATGTTCAAATCACCTTTTTTTATTGAGTTGCTGGGTCTTTGACCTTTGTTGCTGATTTCTATTTCTTTCATTTTAAACTTACCTTTGAGTAGTCGTAGAGCCCTAGAAATTCGGTTGCGCCTCTTATTTGAGCCCCATCGGAAGTTCCATGTAGGCGATCTCCCACTGTCGATCTGTTCTGTATGAACTCCCTCTTGAGTGAGCTAACCCGGATAACTGTTTGCGACACCAAGCCAGAAATAGCCTTTCAACCAGACAGCCTTTCGGACGGCTTCGCATCTCCCTGTTATTTCATAAAAAGATGAATGCCTCCTCGAGTTTTTCAAGTGTTTCGGAGCATATCGTGGCATACTCGAGAGTTCACTGGTTTGACTTTGACGATTCTCAAAGTGTATGTGTTCCAATCGCTATCTGCGGAATAGCGCGCCATTGAACGAAGCTGCCGAGGACCAAAGAACATAACAAAAATTAACGGCGTGCAAATTTTATCCTCTTCATTCTCGGGCAGGCCCGTTTAGTGATGCGCCATTTCCCTTGATGCCGATGTCTCTGTTCTGCCACCCATACGGCAACGACCTTTAGAGCAAATATGCAATAGTCATTGCTTCGTGACACCAGTTGATTCGTTCATGCAATGTGAACAATCACAATGTCCTCTACGTTCGTAGGGGCCTGTTTCTGCATCCCATCTAGCGCTCGAAAGGACTGATACTTCACTGGTTTCAAAATAAATTTGAATTCGAATAACAACGCCAACAGTGGCATTAAACAACAGTAGCAGCACAAATTACACTGTCTCGAAGTGAATTGGGTTTGCGTATTTTTATAGATATTTCGTAAGTTTTAATTATATATATATATATATATATATATATATATATACAGGGTGTGACTGAACGAATTTTATAGCGATACATAAAATTGTAGAGCTCGTTAAAACGAATATTTTTTCCAATGGAACATGTGCTCTGAGAAGTCTTGTTTCGGAGTTACAGTGAAATTACTACAATTTGTGACACTGGTGTTTTTGCCCGACATAGGAGCACAAAATGTGCTGTTGCGAGACAACCAGTCTTCCTAGACAGAAACTAAGCACACCGTCGTGTTCGTGATAAAATTCTCCATCTGATGAATATGCAAGGCCGGTCAGAAGACGCGACATGGTCGCTTAGAAGAAAATTCGTGAAGTTCTTCATTAGCGTTCACGCCAAATACTTTAGAATCATAACCCTACAACCACTCGCATTGACATATGTTTGGTACCAAAATGATCGCCATGAATTGCGCATTGGCTGAATATGTCCATTTTGAGCGCTGTGAGTGGTTGTAGGGTTATGATTCTAAAGTATTTGGCGTGAACGCTAATAAAAAACTTTATTTTTGGCGAATTCTCTTCTAAGCGACCATGTCGCGTCTTCTGACCGGCCTTGCATCAGATGGAGCAGAATTTTATCACGAACACGACGGTGTGCTTAGTTTCTGTCTAGGAAGACTGGTTGTCTCGCAACAGCACATTTTGTGCTCCTATGTCGGGCAAAAACACCAGTGTCACAAATTGTAGTAATTTCACTGTAACTCCGAAACAAGACTTCTCAGAGCACATGTTCCATTGGAAAAAATATTCGTTTTAACGAGCTCTACAATTTTATGTATCGCTATAAAATTCGTTCAGTCACACCCTGTATATATATATATATATATATATATATATATATATATATATATAGTCTAGTAGAGGCATTTTCGGTTATTCTACTATTATTGTTATCTCTAACATATCCAACCTGCTTCAGGAAACGAACAACTTTTGCATGCTTTAAGGCTATAAATTATCTCTACTATACTACTAATTCTCTTCTTGTGGACCGTATTGTCGCCATCCAGATATCGCGATTGCGGAGCAACGTAAGCATCGCAATGTATCCCTGTCTCTTCGACGAGTTCGGCAACTCGGACATGACCGGGGACGACGGGTGCCACGTCATTACCGAGACCATCCGTTCGAGTTTACAATTCCCGTACGTGGTCCCTCTTACACACATACTATATAATATATGTTACCATGACAGTATTACACTCATGAAACGTTAAACAGCGTTTGGAGCTTTTTTAAGGGAGTTGCCTCTACAGTAGACTTGCCTTGGAAACTCGACATGATTAGATAATAATATACCTAGAGTTTAATTTATATTGTATGTATATTTAGATTATAGTAATGTATATTTAGATTTATTTATATTTATATTATATTTATATTATATTTATATTTATATTTATATTTATATTTATATTTATCTTTATATTGATATGTATATTTATATTTATATTATATTTATATTTAATTTACTATTTATATTATATTTATATTTCAATTCTATTATTTGATATTTATATTTATATTTTATTAGTATTTATCTTGATATTTATCTTTATAGTTTATATTCATATTTTTTTAATTTATATTTATATTTATAGAATTGGATATATCAGTTATGTCAACTTAGCGTTGCAGCAAAGCATACGCACCCTGGAGAGATATTGCAAAAACAACGGCGTTTATTTAGATTAACGCCGAGAAAACCGAAGCCATCAAATTTAAACCCGAAGGATCGCTTGTTCCTGATTGCTTGCTCGTTCTGATTACTTGAGACTTAGTACTGCTGCAGTAGAGTTTGTTTATACCTATTGCTACCTTAAGGTTAACTTTTCAATTAAAGACACAACCTTCGGATAATACTTTGCCGAACGGGTGAGAAAAAGTCTAGTCTCGATGTCAATGATTAAAAAAACTGCAAAATGCTCTCTGGGCTCGCTAAACGCACGTTTTGACGAAGGTTGCTTTGGTGGCGGCTTACGGCATCCAGATTACATAAGAACATCTGAGTACACCGTAGCCAGATAAACTAAATAAGGTAAAGCACTCTTTTTAAGCTGGCCTTTGGGTTACCACAAAATTCATATAATATATAAATACATATACGACCTACGAACAACGTCCAACGTCACAACGGTTCGTTCAGTACATGTAGATAGTATATTGTTACGTGCACTACATAGTAGCGGTTATACTCATACCAACGTTTGCTAGAAGCCGGTAAGTAGCTCCTTCTAGAGAGCAAATATTCGATTTTCTCGCTTGCGGACTGCAAGCCTTTATACGAGCCCTAAAAACAAAAAGGATGAGATAAGTACTAATTGTGCTGATGCTGGGTACTTGCTTCAGATTGACATTACGGCTGCTCGAAGTTCGGTAGACCATCACTCGCTGGTCAGCGTCATGTCGCTGACGAAGCACAAGCACGTTTGGACACAGCCCTATTCGAGGTCAGGGGGTGTCTCTCATAGCTCTAGCGGTCGCGGAGACGTCACCAGCAACAGCAGTAAAAACGATAAGCGAACACCCTCCAACATGGCAGATGAAGCTCCGGAAACGAACAGATCCGGGTCGGCTGTCTCCCGCAAAAACGACAACGACGTAGCGGACGATAGTGAACCTTCTGCTGCCTCGCACGATGGCGGCAACACTACCTCGGGTGATGTGTTTGCCAGAGGTAAAAGCAACACTAATTTTCATTATATATATATATATATATATATATATATATATATATATATATATATATATATATTAATTATGTAAATATATAATGAGAAAAATGAGAGAATGAGAGAGAAAATAGACGCTAGGTTGATGCCAAGTTGGCCCTGTGCTAATATGACTTCTCTGCTGACCTTTCGGGAAAACTGTGGCATGCATTTGTGGTAAAAAAAACTGTGATTTTTGTGTGAGCGCTCTGTATGAGAAACATTCTACAAAAAAATATTCACTCGGATTTTTTTCTTGTAGAATGTTCTTTTATATGTGCCCGACATGGGAATATGCACGTGCTTGTAGTATAGCGCTCAATTGCTACTGAATGGTACGCAGCGCCGGCACTTTAAGGGGATACGGCACGGGGTGCTGCGGACATTTGCCGCTAAATACGTCGTTAAGATAAGGGAGTAGACCAGCTAGCTTTTCTTTTTAGCAGGCTCAAACTCTTCCTGCTACGAACCTTAGTCGTAATACGAGCTAAGTCTTTACGTTGGCCCTGCTTGATTCTCGTTGTCCTGCGTGATCCCTGCGTTAGCTCTAATATCCGCAGACCACGAAGGTATGCCTAGGTTTGCCTGGTGAACTTTTGTGCACTCTGAATGTTCCAAAATATTCGTGGGTTACTTTTGCAAACCATTGCATTCAAGACCATATGGTTACTCGCCGCTCCGCTTAGTTCGAAACGACGTACATTTTATACATTAGATTTCCAAATTTCCAAAAATTGTAAGTCTTTACTTATCACCGAACGACACGTATAAAAACCCCTGTTAAAATTAAAACGGTATCTCTCGCCCGGGTTTCAATCCCATATAAAATGTCCCAGTTAAAATGAAGAAAAATATTATTTTTGTTATGTGTGAATTTGTTTCGGTAGACAGAGACACAATGTTCTCCAATGTTCTCGATATATCTTCTAAGTGCAATAAAGTCAAAAATGTATATTTATTTGTTTTAGACCATAGATATCCTCGTTAGTAAACGCATGTAGGCGTTAAGAAATGACAGATATAATTTGTCTGCCACCAGTTTTGCAATACTGAATAAAACAGGGAATATACTTACTTTATTACACATTATCAGAACTTAATGGACTCTAACGCTAATGGTTAGCGATATTTCACTAGCTCACTAATGAACTCGTAACCGAAAAGATTCGCAAAATTTGGTAGCGGATCTAGGTGAAGTGCTATAAGATGGAAAGATATATGTATATATATATATATATATATATATATATATATATATATATATATATGTGTGTGTGTGCGTGTGTAAACGTATATATGCACGTGTGTATGCTAATGCCTTTGATACACATGGTGTTGCTGTTGTTGTCTCGCTTCCTTGGGATGTGGATTCACACACCTCGTTTGCAGGTGATATTGTCTACGGGAAAGTCGGAGTCGTACTGTCGCGTCTCTCGATGACGCCCATATTGCGTTCGAGCATAGAACGCTGCTATCTGTGCTCGTCGCGTGAGGCCTTCGTTTCTGCTGCCCAGCAGCCTTTTGGTGGACGTTCCTGCGCTGATCACTCGAAAATCCAATGCATTTACAAGATACTCGTAAGTGATGCATATGCGCGCACACATGCATAATATGCGTGATTATTATTATTATTATTATTAGTGCTCAACCTTCTTGCGGCCATCCTGCAGGAGAACAGAATAACCATCGAGGATGGTATCGCCGAACTCGAACCTTTCGCCCAGACAACAGGCCTAGCTCAGGGTGACAACCTGAGCCCTCTCCTGTTCTCTATTCTACTGAAGGACCTGCCCGCCCAAATAAGAGACCCGAGAAATCTAGTCAAAGTTATCTTGGACGACTTGGTCATATATGGTACAAGAAGGTTTCAGGTACAGCAAGGCGTAGACCGTCTTTACGTCGCTGTAAATGCTTTGGGTCTAACGGTAAACCAGAGAAAGACAGAAGCAATGAAATTCAGGAGGGGCGGCAGGATCAGTGGCACTGACACCTTGCGATACGCCAGTGTACCGCTCGCGTACGTAAACAGGTTTCCATACCTGGGGCTACTGTTTTCTTATAACGGACGCAGCTTCACCGCACACATTGCCAAAAGGTGCAGGAAGGCAGTGGCCGCCGTATGGGCATTTAAATCGCCGGAGCTGTTGTCACTCGAAACCGCCTTGAGACTGTTCGATCTCAAAATAGCCCCAATCGCGTCGTATCGGATACGTGTCATTTGGGAGGACCTCACGGCGCTGAACCTCGAACAGCTTAACCGTGTTAAGGTCTCCTTTCTCAAGAGGGCTCTGGGATTACACATCTCGACCCGGAACCGCCTAGTAAATCTCCTAGCAGACACACCACTGTTCACCGAAGATCTGCGGCACCGCTTTGATCTGTCGACGACAACGGCTTTCAAGGACAACCTCGAGTGCTGGAAGATAAAGTTTGCGGATATCGGTGATAAATTCTTTGAAACTGGAGCTATGACACGTAACGAATAGAGAGGGGCCTATCGTTACAACCGTCATGTCATAACCCGCTATGCCGTACACGGCTTTCATCATAAACTGTGTATCGTGCGGGACTTCCACGAACCAGATGACCATTGCAGGTGCTCTAGATGCAAACCACACTGCGGAAGATACCACGCCGCTTCCTGTGCTCTGGTTCCTTCCTAGGTAGCCTTCTAGGTAGCCTGACTGACCCCATCTTAAAATATTCGAGATGAACACTTTCTTGTCTATTTCCATATAGGAGAAAATTGGGGTGTAGCTATATAGTCCGTGTAGTATATAATTGTATACCGGATGTCTTGTGGGCTCAATCCCCAATGTGACACGACCATGCCCAATGGTGCACTTTTAGCCGCTATTGTATGCAGTGAAGAGATATATATATATTGTGTTTATACTACCTGGCAAAGGTGAATAAATGTTTGAATTATTATTATTATTATTATAACGGAGTTGCCACGATTAGTTCCGTGCGAATCTTTATTTGAAATTTAATACCCGTAGACGATAATCCGTAGAAGATGCCTTTTTCTCAGCAATAGCTGATATCATTAATTGCGGCAATTCTGAAGTAGCCTGTACTAACTTATAATTTGTGTGCATTTGCTTGTGCATCGTGTAAAACGTATAGGACTCCGCCGATCCCTACTCAGTCGACACGTCATTGGGAGGATCACAATTTCGAGCCGTTATGATGTCTCAAGATCCGACATCATTCGATCCGGATGCACTCGAAGCGATCCGAGGGAAGCAACGGGCCGATGGTTTTGTCTTTCGGGTGAGTGAGTCTACCTCTTTTGACAGCAGGGCTCTCAGCAAGTCAAACGGTGTGACCGGCTTCGCATCGTACCGAAAACGATAAATATTTTGATTACTGTATAAGCGCTAAAAATAAAGGCTTTTGACGATTGGTACATATATTACGTTACTGCGTCTACAACCTAAGTCGCTGGTCTTTCAACGTCTACGTTTTAAACAATACGTAATGGTACACGCAGCTTTAGTTTTATAGAGTAAAGTGTTAGTTAGAGATAGTGAATTATAGACCTCATTGACTATGGGGCAAAATCGCAAGTGTGGTAACAAAGTTCTTCTACTGAACCATCGAGCCAATACTACTAGTAGCAGTATTAATAGTAATAGTAAAATGACTAACTAATAGTAATAATTAAAATAACAAATTAAACGCATTCGCAAAACGGACGGCATTTGTTACAGGTGGCCCCGCTCTTTGAGCATGTAGCCTCGAGCGCCTCGCATTTTGGCCAACACGATGAGGCCGACCCTGACACGGATGCTCACAACGGGACAGTGTATTGGCATGTCCACTGCGTGTTCACGGTGGACCACGATGACAGCGATGGTTCAGGCAGCAACCTGTATCATCGGCACCGCCGAGCAGCTAATCAGAGGTATAAAAATCGCGTCAACTGAAACAACGCTTCCCGTCCTCTTTAGCTATCGGGCAAAGTCGCATGTTTGGTGTAATGAAGTTCTTCTACTAGACCCTCTCCGTCAATGCTAGTGATACTACTACTACTACCTACTACTAATAATAAGTATGATTATTGTTATTATTATTATTATTATTATTATTATTATTATTATTATTATTATTATTATTATTATTATTATTATTATTATTATTATTATTATTATTATTATTATTATTATTACTAAAATAAGTAAATAAATACATTCACAAACGTGCCCTGCAGACAGACGTATTCTGTCGGCCTACACATTTTCTAGTAGCTATTGAACAAGGCTAAAAACGTACACTAGACTACGGAAATGTTCGGCACCAAGCCATCAAGTCACTTAGAGCGGCGGAGCCGCGCATCCGTTGCGTTGCCTTCCCGTTTCGACCATTCGGCAGTGTGCCGGCCGAAAGACAGTACGTCGTTTCTACTTCCTGCCTGTACGCGCCTTCGTTTGCCTTCGTACGGGAAATGTTTATGAGCCGGCTAAATAGTCAAATAGTGCTGCGGTCAGCGAGAAGCCAACTTTCTATGTTCAGTCCTTGCTGCCAGTGGAAGACGACGGAGCAGGTGGTCTTAGCGACCACCACGATGAAATCGCGACCAGCGCACGAGAATACATAGCTCCTCATCTCAGATAGAATCGTAAGAGAGACTCTGCAGTGTAGACTCCGCAACCGTCTGAAGTAAGTCGACGTGCCACCGTCCTACTGACTGCTTGTCATCGTGGAGCGTGGTTTGGTATTACTTTTAGCTTGAAAACTGCGGTCTTTTTTTGGGGTGTTTGGGTGTACAAACTCCACATAGAATCAGCGACGTTGACAGAACTTCGCAATACGGTTACATCTAAAGCTGTTTTCTCAGATGCTAGTATAAATATATATATATATATATAAAGTGGACCTATTTACTGGTTAGTAACCTCAAAATATTCAGATTATAAAAGATTGCACGCTCGGCTCGTTATGCGCCGCACGTCAGCCAGATTCAGTGTTGCTAGTTGTATCCACGCCATGGTCTGTCTATTTATTGTACATTAAGCCCGAATGCAAGCTAATTATTATAATAGATAATATGAACAATATTGTTAGTGTACGTTACAAGGTCACCTGGCGAGTTCCCGCCTTATAATAAGACGCCCCCGTTTGGAGACCATGGCTCCATGGCTCAATAGGCTGAGGGGATTATTACGCTCACTAATGGACACATAAGGCCGTGATCTGAATAAACCTAAGGCATTTTTATGGGACGAGCCAGTAAGGATGTACCGATTGCATCTCTGTTTGGCTACAAAACGTTTTAACGGTGTTTTTCTTTTACCCACCTCTACAACGAACGTCTGTTTGGTTCAACGTACAATAAGTGCTGTAATCGTGAATCAGCATTTTTTTAAACTAGATATTAGCACAAAATGTACCTGGAAAGGTCGTTATTTCTGTGTTGTTGTGAATTTTTTTTCGTTGCAATTCAGTTGCACTCCGGTAACATTGCCACCTATTTTTTTTCAACTGCACCTTTATTTTGTCAAAGGGGGGACAATATTAACATTTTAGAAACCGTTACCTAGATACATACAATAGTCAGTTTACTTGTGTGGCGACACTTGCACTGTTAGCGTTTCAAGTTCTCATTGCCCTCGCCATCCGCCACGAAAACATGTTATTTACACGATCTGTCTTGGCAATTTGTTTCGACGAGATGGTGTTACCGCTTCTAAGATTGTTCAACCGAATGCTAAAATAGTTTGACTTATTTGATGAGTTTATGATACGATTGAACATGCGATAATCCGCTCTGGACTGAAGTTCCCGAATAGAGCTTATCACAATAGAATTTCGGGCAATGTTACACCTTAACGAGACACGATGAAGGAATCTCCGCTGTACACTTCCCATTGCTTCAATGTGTTTATCTAAGTAAGGCCGCCAAACCTCACAGCAATAGATAAACTTAGGTACAACCAAACTATTATAAAGCCTCATGTAAAAATTGTAATCATTAATTATGAAACAACGAAATATGGTATTAGATATAAGATCAGCTGATCGGATGACTTGTGTAATATGAGTGCTAAAATCCAGTTGCGGTGTCACCGCAACCCCTAGGTCCCTAATACAATTTAAAATAGGAATAGCCTCCCCATGTAGCATGTAGTTATGGGCTTCTTTTAAACACAATACAGCACAGTTCGGCACTGATATAAGCATTTCATTATCCACACACCACTTAGAAACCGCCTCAATCGTACTCTGTAGTACTTGCCTTTCGCTGAAGGTCCTATTTTTCGCTATGTTCGTACAATTTTCGCCTAATTTCGCTAAGTCTAACAACTATACATATAAATACTTTGTATACGCGGCGTGTTAGTTGAACTGTGCTAATATCGCACTGGCAATGATATGAAATATCTACTATATATATATAGATATATATATATATAGATATATATATATATATATATTAATTATATATATATATATATATATATATATATTTAATATAATATATTATATTAATTATATTATATATATATATAATATATATATATATATATATATATATATATATATTTAATATAATAGATTACATTAATTATATACTATATATATATATATATATATATATATCTATATATCGATAGATAGATGTCCCCGCTAAATTGCTATGTATGTGCGGCTATATATCTAATGAAGTGAGCCAATTTCTCATATTATGATCATTTGCCGGTGCCATTGGCAGGGTGCGCGAACGTCGCAGCGCCACATTCGGGATTGGTTCGTCGTCGCGGTTCGCCAGGAGACGCCCGCGAGCGAAGGCCGTTTCGCGCTCGACCGGAGGCCAAGATCGTGATGAGCACGATCGAGACGATCGACACGGCTACGCAAAGGACGACGACCACAATGCGTACGAGAGCGATGGCGGCAACGCGGCGACGACGACGACGAGGATGATGACAACAACGTCCGCGAGACTTCGGCGCTGCTGCTGCTCGAAGCCCCCTCCGACGATGGCCGACCTCTATCTCGCGGGCCGCCCGGAGATCCGGGCCTGCTCGAGCTGTTGATGTCGTCGTTTCGGCATTCGTCGTCGTCACCTCTTCCGCTGCTGTTCTTTTTCTTCGTCGGCTGTATACTGCTGCTGGCGATTCTTCTGCTGTTGTTGAGCGCGGTTCGGTTCGCCAAACGTGCGCCTCGTTACCAAGCCCCGCTGAAGAGTGCGGCGGCTGCCGCTGCTGCAGCTGCCGGCGCCGTCACTACCACTGTGCCCGGCGGCGGCGGCGGTGGCGGCGGCCAGCCGATGACAAACGCCAAAAATAGTCAGGTAAGATATAGAGATGTTAGATAGACATCTATACGAAGCGATGCCTAGCAGTTACCGTTTCCTGGGGGTGGAAGGGAGGGAGGCGGGTGTTACTGTGGGTTTGTGAGTCCCACACTAGTCACTGGCTGTGGTGACGCATAGTACATCACGATTCCCATAATCCCTCATATTAATGCTGAGAGGTTTCAGCATAAGGAAAAAAATTGACCTCTAACGTTTTTCGGCCTGAGTCTCAGAGCCAAGAGGAAGAATCATCCCGTCCGGGCGCTTGCCATTGTCAGCGGAGAGACTCTGGGTAAAGGAATACAGGGAACAATACAGGGAAACCCGCTAGATCGGAGCGCTCGGCTAAAGGTAGCATTAGTACTGGCGTGTCTAGTACGCGGTTCGACACTCATAATGCACGATAGCCCGTGATGGGCTAACTTGTAAGCAGGTTGGCCACATTTTCATTGGTGAGGGGACACAACATCACAGCCAAGGCAAAGTTCCTACTCCGATTCGGGTCGTTGTGTAGTCCAAAGGGGTGCCCAGTGGGGTGCTTGGAAGCGCATGCAACCAGATCCCGGATCCCTTAGAGGCGACCGGCCGAAGACGAGCTTTTGTGGAGTCGTGAAAGGCGTCCGCGAGTAAGCCGCGATACACTTGTTCGTGCAATAATGCGTTCCAGTCGTGTTGGCTGCAAGGGTTATTCCGGGCACCACTACAAATTGTCTTTAGCAGCTCCTCTTTTATCGTAGCGTCTTGTGAGTTCCTTGTACTGAACAGCGCCGGGCATGCTTGACATATTTCATCGCGTCAAAATCTTAGCCGTTTGTATACTCTATTAGGAGCGCGCGTTTAAAAACTAAACTGTTTTGATAGTTTCATTCATGTGCAGTAAAAAGTGGAGCGAGTAATAATAATAATAATAATAACTTGGTTTGGTTGCCTGGAAAAACACAAATCGAATGAGTCACTACAGTGCTAATTATGCTCTTGTGTCCTTGTCGATTTCAGATCGTGACGATGCACGTGTTTGGTCCGTGCGGCGATCAGCCAGATAAGAGCGAAAAGAAAACGCCCACGCCCGAACAAACCTCTGAAGAAAAAATTATGTATCCATCACACCACCACCACATAGCATTGGCGGAATTCGATCCAGCTCTCTGAAGGAGAAGACCCTTGATGAGATGACATATCGACTCGGCCAAAAGTCAGCCATAAGATCGCTGAGACGGAACACCCCCGGCCGTTATTTTGCCTAGTACATTACTGTTCGAATAGAGGAGCTAGGGGTGCTCCAAAAAGTTAAATTTGAAAAAAGAAAGATTGTTAGTGTTTGTTATGGCCAGCAGGACGTAAGAATTTCCCGCTACGGCCGGGTCGGGTTGTCGAAGCAGATTTCGCTTATCATGGAACAGCGTTCCAAATGTGAGACCTTCAAGAGTGATTCGTTGTAAGAGTCTGAACAGCGGCCGATTATTAATAAGTTGCTGGCGTCATGTAGAAGCACCGCTGTATGGGAGAACAAAATGTTTTTCTGTGGATTTGCGCGTTTTTTTTTTATCACAGTCCTGTGGATTTGCAGGCTAAACGACACCAGCTACAGGAGTACAGAGGCACCAACAAGAATAATGGCAACCGTTCAAAGCAACAAGAGCAGTTCTGGCAACTGCAAGAGCACACAAAACCACCGATCGGGAATCCGTTTTGTTCTAGCCAGCTGAGTGTCAATGTTCATTCATTCTTAATACAGTCATCCTTCTATGAATTAATTAATTGACTGCTTTACGTATCGAGCTTTCATCAATGGCAGCACATTGACCATCATTTGGATTGTATGTAGATTGTAGTCGTCATCAGAAGAAGCGTCGCCACTATCATCGATATCCCATACATACCGCGTACATATACACAAACACACACATACACCTGTCTGTACATACACCCGCGAGCAATCTCGCATCCAGGCTCGCAATCGGCCAACCCTACGGTGCGCTCCGCAGCACACGCAGAAACCAATTCTATATATATATATATATATATATATATATATATATATAATTATGCTTTTTACTCTTAATTCCTATTGGTTGGCCTTGTGCAACGTTCAGCTGTTGCTCGATGTTCTGCGATGCGGTAATCCATAAAGTAGGTTTGGCTGTTCGACACAAGTTACGCTGTGAGAAGGGAGCATTTATGTGCTTCTGCCCCCCTTGTTTGAATCTGAAGGTGCACAGACTGAAGGTGCATATATTTATACGCTCGGGCCCGAGGTTACCGTTCTGAAAGTGCACAAACTATATATATATATATATATAGAGAGAGAGAGAGAGCGTAAACAAAGAGTTTAGTGATAAACGCTTGACCCGAACTACGGTAAGAGCCCCGGCTGCCCGCCACTGACGCCGCTATCGGCGGCGACTATGGCATGTGTACATTGTTATGTATATTTAACGAAATCGAATATGAACTGTTGTAAATACATGGTGAGTTACGAGTTAATGATGAGATAAATAAACGTAATTAATAATATTAATTAATCTGGTTTTTACTTAGCGATAGTGGCGCAGTAGTCCTTGTCATTTTCTTCTTTTAATTGTTTGCCCTTATTTGTACATGCCCAATAGAATGTCGTAATTGTGTCCGATCCTCAAACGCCGTAGTTTCGCCTCGGCGTGCTGTAATTTTATTTGCCACCAAGGTTCCCGCGCACGCTAGACGTTTTGTCTTCAATCCCAAAAATAACATGTGGTAATGGAACGCATTCAAAAGTGTCTGCCAGAATCACCTAGTCCTGGTTGTCCGCAAGCACGTGTCCGGCCTCTGTCCTCATCAGGATTAGGCTTACGGGTCCCCCTTGCATGTTTGGTTTGCCGACTATTTCATTATATTCGAGTGCGGAATACAATAAGAGGGCTCTCTTGGTACATCGCGCTTTGGTCGACTTTCTGGATTGTTCTATCAATGTATGGTACTTAGACGAGAGGACTTTAGGGGTAAGCCGGCAATCGTTTCTTGGGAAATCGGCGCAGTGCTTCAATATGCCGAGAACACAGTCTTATGAATCTACTGAAATGTAAGCTCTTCTGTACGGGGCCATCCGCGCCAACCCAGGAAATAATAAATCTGCTTCGTTAGTACCAAGAGTTAAAAGTCGTTTCTAATACTTGGAAATATTTACTGCTGCCCCAAAATATAAAGACAGTCAGGTCTCCCGCTGGGTTCAAACTTAAGATTTGTACTACGCGGACTTGTGTTGCTCAGAGTTCACTCGAGCTTGTTCCCCTTAGGATTTTGTTTTTTTATGAAGGAGATGGTTAATGCACCATGTATTTTATTGAGACATGTGTGCGTCCCGTAGTTTTTCGTCCAAGCTGCTCAACAACAATTTTCTCAAGTCCATATCGGCATTAATTAAGCTGATCTTTCTAGAACTCGTGGCCAAACACTACCGATTAATTCTAAGGTCGAGAGAATGTCAAGCAGTTCTGCGCTTTGTCCAGTGTCCGCTAAACCTCCTATTGGACGGCTCTTCCGTAAACATTGAAGCGAGGTTACACCTAGAGGCACCTATAATTTGCAAATCTATAATAGTTACTTCTATGAGCCGAGCCCGGTGGCGTGGTGCATTCGCCTGAGTCTTGCGACCGGAGGAGACAACTAGATGCCCAGATTTGAGCCTCAGTGTTGCACATTTGTATTGATGGGGATCCGTCTATAAAGCAATGCGAAGAGCAGTCCCGTGGACGTTGAATTTTGATAATTATTCCGCAGAGTTAAAGTACAACACGATAGCGCCGCTTCAATATTGGCTACCTCAGATAGATGATCAACGCCGGATTTGACATGTAATCCTCACTAGCGATAATACCTGCCATATTCTGTAGCACTTGGCAGGCCGTCTGCTCCCGCTTTGTCACGCAGCACCATCACCTTGGTACGAAAAGCATGTGCATTGAATTTGCCATTGTCAGAAGATATTCGTTTTTAAACGGACGATGACAACATTTTTTGGTTCTGCACGTGAAAGCTTTCAGGTAAGACGTAACAACATATCGACTTCTTAGACTTTCCTTAATCTGGCTATTCGCCTTTCGCTTGCTTGCGTCGCGTGTCATTCAAATTATGCGGAATTTTCGGTTCCTTCTTCCTCATTCCTAAACAAAATGTTTCCGCCCCCTCCTTCTATTGGGAAAAATTATTTCTGCAAAACCCACTAGACATGTGAAGCAGGACGCCGAGAGATATACTATTCAGAATAATTCACTCAAAATAGTTTTAAGACGCAGGGCTGCTTTGGTGGATGTCGGTGTAAGGGCAAAGGTAGAAATGACGGAGGAGAGGTGGCGGCATTTGACGTGCTGCGAGAGAAGTGGACAATAATTCAGGCTGACTGTTCCCCATGTACACCAATATGAAACGCATTACGGTTCTTCGGGATGCGTGGGATGTGGGATAACTCAGCTTTTGTAAGTTTGAGAGCTCCGCACTACCCATATATATATATATATATATATATATATGTATTGGGTGTTCCAGGAAGTTCTGTCTGTCAACAAGGGTCGCTATTGTTGTGGTGTGCGCTTTGGCAAATACATTTCTAATGAACGTAAATCAATGTTTTTTGTTTTGTTTTTTTAGGAAAATAATAATAGCACATACGATGGCCCATGTTTATGTCGAATTATGATTTTCCACTTCTGCAAAGGATTTAATGTAATTAGCATCGCCTGCATAGATTTGTGCTGTCTGCAGGTTTTAAATTGCGTGCGATCGAGCCACAATGAAGTGTTTCAATCTCTTTCGTAGTAGAGCCTTTGATATGACAAAAAGACTGTAATGGATATTTGACATAGCGCAAGTCGCACATGTGACAGTTGCTCCGAGTGGATCAGTTTAGTATCAATATATTTGTGCCACGAAGGCCCATCGAAAACGACATGCTGAACCGCTCAAACAACCGGCCGCTTCTTCCTGCAAAAAATTCTCCAGAGCATCGTCTGAGCGTCCTCCTAAATCCTTTTAGGAAGTGGATCGTCAACAACAACGTAACCTGTAGAAAATCATCGTCAAGTCAAGGAAAGCGCGAGGCCCAAAACCTCGCGAAAGAAGGCCCTCAGGCTAAGAAGATTATTTACAATCAATTTAATTTATTCACATTTGTATGTAGCAGTCAAATACTTAGTCAAAAGATCCATGTACACATACAAGGGTAACAACACAAGACTAGAGTCATTTCAGGAATAAAAACATTTCAGCCAAGTCAGTTTGCCAGGCTTCTCAGCGAGTGTACTAGGGGGCAGTTAACCGCGTGGTATCTATCACAGAAACTCCCACATCTAGAGCATTTACAACTATTGCACGGGTCATGGAAACCCCGCTCCGCACAGCTTGGGGTGAAAACCATGAATGGCAAATCGGGTCACAACATGTCTGTTTAGCCTATGTGTTCCTTTCCACCCACTATTCCTCATTGCCTCCATGTTAAGGAACTCTACGTCAATGTCCGCCACTTTGTCCTCCCAATCCCTGCGGTTTGCAAGAAAGGCCTTCGTCACGGGCAGATCGAAGCGACGTTGCAGGTCCTTAGAGAGCAGGTGCGTGACCGCGAGGGGATATACGTAGCCGTTCCGAGCCTTTAGATGTAGACCCAGAGCTCGTTTAAGGAAGGAGGCCTTGACGCGGTTTAATTGTTCGAGGTTCTCTGCCGTGAGGTAGTCCCATGTGACTCTTACGCCATAGGTCCCGATCGGAGCTATCTTGAGTTCGAACAGTCTGAGTGCCGTTTTCAGCGATAGTCTGTTCGGAGATTTGATCGCTTATGCCGCCGCCAGTGCCTTCCTGCACCTCTTAGATATGTGCGCGGAGAAGCAAGTACCGGTGACAGAGAAAATCACCCCTAAGTATGGGAAGCTGTTGACATACTTAAGTCCTCGGCTGCTGTCCTTTCCCCTCTTCTGAACTTCATGGCCACGGCTTTGGAAGGGTTAATTGCCAGGGCTAAACCGGTGACCGCATTGTGAAGACGGGCTAGTGCTTGTTGCACCTGAAACATACTAGGCCCGTAAATTACTAGATCGTCCGCGTACAAGATGACCTCGACCAGGTTTCTGGTCCCTTTATATGCCTCGGGAGGTCTTTTAGGAGTACAGAGAATAGGAGTGGGCTTAAATTATAGCCCTGCGCCAGGCCCGTTGTCTGTATGAAAGGCTGGAGCTCCGCTACCCCGTCGTCGATGGTGATCATATTCTCCTGGAGAATTTGTGCGAGAAGCTTCAGCACCTCCATTGGGACCCCTACCTCAACCAGTGTGCGCAAAGCCTTCTCTCGAGGGGCCGAGTCGAAGGCCGCCTTGAAATCCACGAATACCGCATACAGCGGGTTACGTGGCTTAGCCAGTGCTGACTTGATATCTTCCAGCAGAATACACGCTGTTTTTGTAGATCGCTCTCTCCGAAACCCATGTTGTTCCTTTGGTATGGCATGAACACTTTCAAGATAGCCGTCTGGTCTCCTCGTCAGGAGGGCAGAGAGTAATTTATAACAAACGCTCTTCTTCGTAATGCCTCGCCATGACGAGGGGGCTGTTGGGTCGCCCTTGCTTTTGGGGATTACGAGTAGGGTGGCGTCTCTTCATTTAGTTGGAAGAGTCCCAGCGCGCAAGCATTCGTTGAATAGGGCTGTCCAGCACAGTGCCAACACAAAGCCGTTTATTAGGTGCTCGTTGCAGACATTGTCAAGACCGGCCGCCTTTTTGTTTCGTAAGCTATCCAGGCCCTGCATTAGCTCTCGGACTGTAAGCTCCCTCTCAAGAATATCACGACCCCCTACAGAGTCCTCATCCCACACGGCAGCAAAGTGTGGAACCGCGGGAGGTATTGTGGTATTGTGTGAGACGACGCGAACATGTCCGAGAAGTGATCGATGAGAGAAGCAGAGCTCATCGGACAGGCCGCTGTCCTGGAACAGTTCGATAGCCATTTGTATGGCTGGCTCTCTGCCTCAGCCGGTTCTCCAGGAGCTCATAGTACTTCTTCCGTTGCATTTCGTACGTCTTCCGGCAGATCATCCTGAAGACTGAGGCCAGCGCGCGAAATGCCGGTTGCTCTTCTGCGAGAAGCCAATTTGCGCCCTCCGGGCGAGACGGCAGTGGTGGTCAAACCATGGCCTGTGCTTCTTGTTCCTTCTGTCGGGAGGCGGTAGTGCGCACACCTGTAGGATCTCGGTGAGCTGTTGCGCATACCCGTCTGTGTTCACCACGGCAGGTACTGGGAGCACCTCGTGAGCGCGTTCCATAAGCTTGACCATATTCAGTTTCCGCGAAAGGCTTCGTGTCTGGCTGTTCGATCCAAAGCGACTCGTGATGTCAATTGCCATCGGAATGTGGGCACCAATGCTCGCGCCTTCCGCGAATGAGTTGTTCTCGCCCTGAAACTTAACTTCATCCCTGGTTAAGTTTGTTCCGAAAACGTCGATAGCGGAACTGCCGGTGTGACCCAGAAATGTCGGAACCGAGCACGGGTTGGCAATCCAGCTGATTAGCTTCTAAGTAGTCTAAAATAATGAGAACGGGCTGTTGCTGCTACGACAACACCCTAACTTTACTGACTAGAACTTCGACGGCTACTACCGAGCTTAACTAATTAGTACCTGGTTCGTCTAACTACCCCAGCAGCAGCTGCATATGCGGAGGCCGCGTCCGGTGACCTACCAGATTTAGGTTAGCGATCAGATTCGCAGAGATGCCGCAGATTCGCAAAGACGCGCATCGCTGTGAAAGCGACCAGCTGCAGCATTTCTCGCTATCTATTCGCCATCTATCTAATCGCCATGGTCCTGGCCTCTTCCTAAGCCTGGCACTTGAAAAGTGTGCGCTGTGGAGTGTTTTCCACAGCTTCTTCGTAGAAAAGATATGTTTCTGATCGGGTCTTTCCTATTCTGTAAAGGTATGACCGACAGTTGCCATGTTCCGTTTAGGTCCCCTTCCGGCTTGCCTGTATGTTTGGCAGCAGTTTGCTTAAGCCCTTTCCGGGGGCACCAGAGGGAATGGCGTCCCACTCGGCTTGCCAGTCTTCTGTAGTGGCGTTTCTCTATCTTTCTTTATCGCTCTCTAGCTTGTTAGCCGCTAGCCGTGAACCTCGAAAGGCTGTATTACCGGCAAATCATCTTCTGCTACTTAGAATGTCGAGCCCGGTGGCGTGGTGGATTAAGTCTTCGCCTCGCAACCGGAGGAGACACATAAATGCGCGAGTTCGAGCCCCCACCGTTGCACATTTGTATTTATGGGGGTCCGTCTATGAAGCAATGTGAAAAACAGTTCCGTGGACGTTAAATCTTGGCTGAGGGTCAGCCCGAAAACTTAGCTACTTAGAATGTTTTCTCGTATACAGCCCTCTTAACCGAGCCGTGAGTAAAGCTTAGCAAATATGACAGTTTTTTCTGTTCGTCGAGGACACCTGCGACAATGTTTTTCTTGTTACCTCACCCCGCGTTTACTTCTGTATGGTTTCCCTATGGGTCCTCATGGACCTGCTCTAGGAGCTCTTACCAGCACTTGGTTTTGCTGTCAGCAATGGAGCGTTTGAGGATTACTCTGCTTCTTCGATATCTAGTCAGTGTCTGCATACGCCCGTTGCCTCGGTGGGTCGGCTTCAGTGCTCTCCTGGCTTTGTTACTTTTTTCGCGCTTACCGGCTTAATGTTCTGTATTTACTAGTGCTTTGGCGGTTTTTCTGGCCGTCTTAGATGCACCTTCGCGATGGCGGTTTTTGCACACACCTCCTTAAGGATGGCCTGGAGCTGCCCCAGAGTCTTGAGAAAATCGTATTGCGTCAATTTATTTGCTAGTTCCTCCTTTAACTTTTATTGATCCGCAATTTAATGATAATCCGAAGCTACTGTAAGATAACACATACTTAAGTGCTTTTACAGTTATAACGGGTGATTTATTTGATGAAGTTAGTTTGGCGTTAGTTTTGGGCGCTATGAATGGCCGCAAGTTTGTGATTTTAAGATAGTCGAACGTAACAGCTAATAAAATAACTTTTTTCATTTTGCGAATTCTCTTCTAAACGACCATGTCGCATCTTCTAGCCGGCGTTGTATATTCTCCGGAAGAAGCAGAGTTTTCTTAAGTGACTGGCTGTCACTCAATTGCACATTTGATGCTCCTATATCGGGCAGCAACACCATTGTCACAGATTTTAGTAATATCACTCTCACTCCCAAATGAGACTTCTCAAAGACCATGTTCTATTAGGAAAAAAATACTTTAACGAGCTCTACAATTGCCTAGACATAATTCGAACCTTTTGAATATATATATTTATTTATATATATATATATATATATATATATATATATATATATATATATATCATTTAGAATTACTATTATAACGCCAACAAAAACAACAGCACCGTAATAACTACAAAAGTAATACTAAATACCAATAATAATAATTAATTAATAACGACGGGGGGACATGGCAATTGGGCTCCTGCAAACGTGTGTATTCCTAAATATAATAATCATCATCATCATCATAATAACCGCAGCAACAATGGCACGTGGCAGCAGCTGTCAGATGGCTAGCCTATGTAACAACGTCTTGTGATCTTGAGTAATGTGGACGTCTGTGGAAATGCCAGTGGCAGTGCTGTGCGTAGACCGCATAGCGACCATACGATGGTATGAAATGCACGATCCGAGTTAGCGGCGGAGGTACCGGGCATTTTCTACACTAGTTTGGCAATATGTGAACACACTGAACGATGCGGTTATTTTGTAGCGAGTTAGCACATAGCAGCCACCTACATCGTCGGCGGATGCTTATTATTATTATTATTATTATTATTATTATTATTATTATTATTATTATTATTATTATTATTATTATTATTATTATTATTATTATTATTATTATTATTATTATTATATTATTATTTTAAGTAAACAACCTATATAGAAGAAAAGCAATTGCAACAATTGTGAGAAGAATCCGTCCAGTGGCACTACACTGGTCGCTACAATAATAAATTGCTATACTGCGTGTGTAATGTTCAATACAATTTGCAAAATCGAGACCTTCACTGGTGTGCACTCTAGCAACGCTAGCTCGTTTCCGCACTGCTGGGCTGCCTGTGATGTTCTGGTCTTTTTTAAGCTATAAATGAAAGTACAATGTTTACTTAGTAATTGCAAGTTATACACCAAATTACAAGGCTTATTTAGATCTCACAGAAAACGCGTTGCAATGATATATGTGGAAATATAATAAAGGCCAATGCATGTATGTCGTACAGGTATTTATTGAAGGAGGGTTAAATACAATCACATACTACTGTACCGAGTAAAGAGTAAGAAGGGTCCCACTTCCCATCTCGAGCAGTATGGGACTCGACCACAGCGGATGGCCCGCTGAGACCCCTGTCCACTAAATGCACCTCCCGCCTTAAGCCTCACCCTCTGATGGTCCAGATCTCTACAGAATATAACTATGGGCCATCAGGAGAAGCAGCGAGTGCCACTTGGACAACATGGCCGGGGTCATTAACGGGTTCCCCCACAGTTTAACGTGCTTTGTTCCAACACCTGCAGACTCGTGTCATTCAATGGGTCGTGTCGGTCTGACATCGCATAAATCGCACCAAATAACAATAAAATAGTTTCTTAATTTCTTCTTTTATTTACGTAGTGAAAATAAGCTAAGTTTTGTATCCCTCTTGATGGAGGAAACTCCAGATTGTGGGTATATGATGGACGATACAGCGTTTGCTGAACTCTTTGCTGGCTTACGGCATAGTATATAAGAATACACAACTTAACTGATAATTTATTGGAGAAAAGAGTTAATTAATAATTTAATAGAGATAAAATTGTGTGACTTGTGAATGTCAGCCACAGAGCCAGAGCGACGCCTGCCGAAAATCGTCATTAAACTGTCGTTCTGGACGATCTGAGCTCTGCGTGTGAGCAAAACGTAACCTGTTCCCTATGTTCGGCCCTATATTTAAACGAATCACAACTGGACTGCCGACCTCTTGTATGTTTGCAGTGACGGCATCGAGATGGGCAGGCTAATTTAGACTAGCAAGCCCAGCTCGATGGGCATGCTATAATACGTAAATAATAGTACGAAAAACCAGCCCAGAATAACACTATGTTGTTAGTGGCATGGGGACAATGGTTCCACGCAGTTGCGCTGACTAGACTATAAGGATTGTCAACATTTACTCATACATTCTTATAAAAGTTTTACGGATGCAGCAAGAGCTACTCTAAAAACGCGAATTAAAACTTAATTCAACCTACTACGTATATACAAAAAAGAAACAAAAAAAATATATATATATAATATTCACGGTGTTGTGGTGCCAGCTCAACTCTTGCTAAACGCGCCAGCCCCTCGTTTGCGGGACTGCCTGTAGACTGGTAATTCTAAAAACATTCACTCGTGGAACAACTCAGTATAACAAGGTTACGCTCTTAATTACGCAGGACTGGTCAAAATATAATAGATGGGAGCACACAGCTACCCTCGCTCTGCTCCGTCTAGGTTGGGCCAGTAAATGTAAACATAGCCGTTGTTTAACGCCTCTAAAGCTTGCCATATAAAATACTTTTTATTGTTGATGTTTTTGTTGTTGGTGTTTGTGGTGGTGGGCGCAATCACGATGTCCTTATGGTAATGACGATAGTCTTAATATAAGACAATGCGTCCGTTTGTGAATGAAGGCACGTGGCGTAAAAGTGCTCGCTCTGTTCGCGCAGACCGGCTGTCGGGCGGTGACGCCGCTGGCGGATCGGGATCCTTTAGTGGCAAGTTTATTAATCAATTTATATTACAATCCTGTGTAAGTAAACGTGTTAACTTTCATCCTATAAGAGCCCTGGTCTGCACCATTCGGCAAGCGATCCCAAAATTAAGATCGCGTTGCCTCGCTGGACGTCAATGGAAAGTCCTTGGCGCAAAAATTGTGCGGCTCTCTTGTCCCCAGTAGTTATTCTTAATCGTTCGCCCAATTTAGTAAGTATTCTCTCAGTCAAGGGGCTCGGTGGTCCCAAGGTTTCGATGGCCACTGGGCTGAAGTTATGGGCACTTGCCAGTTCGGCGTTTTTGCTCATCTTGTTCTTTTCTGCTTGGGTCGATATCTATTTCATTAGAAATGGCAAAAGATCTGCATTAAAATAAGAATAAACGATTGTTAAAATATTCTTAACAGCTTTGTGTTCATGTCGTGTTTGTAAACACCCTATTAATTATATATATATATATATATATATATATATATATATATATATATATAAATGTTTATTTTTCGTATATTACAATATGCATGTGGGGCACATATTATGGAAGGTTAGCTATGCCAATGGGCCTAGCGGGTGTGCATTGTGACAATCACGTGTCCGCTTCGTCTAGGCTAGGCCGAGACCACTTTAGAAGAGCGCCACGAACGGATGCCGCGTTTCCACGTTGTACGTCAAGATCCAGACGTTGTTTAAAGAAGGACGACGATCTGCTATCACCGGTTGACATATTTAACATAGTGCCGACTTTGTGAATTAGCTGTCTGGTCCGAACACCAGGAGCACCCAAGGTCTCAAACGCGAGAGGCCAGAATTCGTGGGGATACCCAATTGATGAGTATTTTCTTAGCTTGTTGGTCTCCGCAAGGTGGGCTGCATAACCAGCTTCGGATGCGCCGCCACCGACCATAGAAGGTGCTAGGGAGTCGGTAACGGTTGCATCCCAAACCAGCATTTTGCCTCGCTCGAAGGGTGTAAGTGTCATCCCATCTGGACGCCTGCCGTCCTCCGCACAGAGGCCCGTGGGTTCAAGGATGCACGGACGACCGCATGACCTAAGGGCTCTGCTGAAGGTATCATTGATAGCGGCATGTCTAGAGCGTCGGCCTGCGCTGATGATACACGACAGGCCGTGATGTCCCAGTTTGTCGACGGGGTGACCACATTGACACCGATGCGGGCTAACTAGGTCTGTCCCTAGTCGTAGGCCTACTGCTATGCGAATCGTCTCGTCATCGAGAAGGGTACCTATGGGTGCACTGGGGAGTGCGTGTAACCAGGCGCCTGAATCCTTGGCGGACACGGCGTTTATATATATATATATATATATATATATATATATTTATATATACATATATATACAGGGTGTTGCAGGAATATTTGAAGCTTTATATACAGAATTGTAGAGCTCGTTAAAGCAAATATTTTTTCCAACGGAACATGGTCTTTGAGAAGTCTTGTTTCGGAGTGAGAGCGAAATTACTACAATTTGTGACACTAGTGTTTTTGCCCGACATAGGAGCACAAAATGTGCTGTTGCGAGACAACCAGTCTTCCTAGATAGAAACTAAGCACACCATCGTGTTCGTGATAAAATTCTACTCCATCTAAAGAATATGCAAGGCCGGTCAGAAGACGCGACATGGTCGCTTAGAAGAGAATTCGCCAAAAATAAAGTTCTTTATTAGCGTTCACGCCAAATACTTTAGAATCATAACCCTACGACCACCCACGTGTTCAAAGTTAACATATGCAGCAAATGCGATCTTTCATGACGATCATTTTGGTACCAAACGTATGGCAATGCGAGCTGTGGTTGCGGAGTAATTACGATTTTTCGGTGGGATGTCCAGATTAAGTGCATGAAAAATGACGCGCTGCGGCTGTCGCGCGACACGTCGGCGGTAGTGAACGTCACCACACAGTAATTTTACATTGGCTGAATATGTCCGTTTTGAGCGCTGTGAGTGGTTGTAGGGTTATGATTCTAAAGTATTTGGCGTGAACGCTAATAAAGAACTTTATTTTTGGCGAATTCTCTTCTAAGCGACCACGTCGCGTCTTCTGACCGGCCTTGCATATTCTCCAGATAGAGCAATTTTATCACGAACACGATGGTGTGCTTAGTTTCTGTCTAGGAAGACTGGTTGTCTCGCAACAGCACATTTTGTGCTACTATGTCGGGCAAAAACACCAGTGTCACAAATTGTAGTAATTTCACTCTCACTCCGAAACAAGACTTCTCAGAGACCATGTTCCATTGGAAAAAAATATTTGCTTTAACGAGCTCTACAATTCTGTATATCGCGCTTCAAATATTCCTGCAACACCCTGTATATATATACATAAATATTATATATATATATATATATATATATATATATAACCACAGCATCTTTTTTTTTTTTTTTATAGGACTAACTGGGAAATGCGGTACGCACACGCGGACACCTACTGCAGGAAACTCGTCTGCAAGTGTGGGCCGGTAGTGTGAGGCTCTAACCCACTAAAAACCAGTCATGTCCTAATCCCCCAATCGATCGGGAACTGCATAAGCATAACTTCAAACGATCGAAGGGGGAGAGTAGTTTAAGCATTTAGCTATCCCGGGATGCCCCGCGGGATGATGTCGTGCAGTAACGGTTTTTCTTCTCCTTGGCGCGCATGATGTTTTCCATAATGCTTGCAATGCTAGTCCAGTCGTCGCGTGATTTAATCATAAGCTGTAAGGTCGTTCTAAGGGTGCCGTCTTCAGCCCTAGGTAGACTCGCACGCTGAGCGGCCCATTCCGGGCACCACAAAATTGTATGTTCAGACGTATCCTCTGATTCGCTTTGGCAGTACTTGCAGAAAGGAGATGTGGTTTTCTTAATTCTGAACAAGTATGACTGGAAATCACCGTGTCCTGTAACGACCTGAGTGATGTAGAACGTCAACTCGCCACCTGGCCGGTACATCCAGGCCCTGATATCCGGAATCAGAGTCCTTACCCGGTACCCGGGCGCTCCGTCCTGAATGGAATCCCATTCGACCTGCCAAATGTCAAGTGTGATATTCCTTTCCTCCGCCTTTTCCTATTTCGGGTCTTCCCATAAGCGGCGTCGTTCATTTGTTTTTAGGTCCCAGGGGACTGTGCTAGCCAGAACAAGAACGGCCGCTGTGCTGACTGTTCTATAGGCCATCGTGATACGCAGAGCAGCCACTGTTTGGGCTTTGCGTAGCGTTGCCCTATTGTTGGCTGTAGACAGTGTGGTTGACGGCCACACCGGAGCTGCAAATAAAACTATGGACTCAGCTACAGACATGATAAGGCGTCTCCTTGACTCCCGTGGGCCATAGTTGTTTGGCATCAGCCGGGCTATGTGAGGTGTGCCCCGTAGTCTCCTGTCTAGGTGCATTCCAAGATAGCGGGCGGTGTTGACAATCTTGATCTCCTGGTCATCTAGGATTAGTTTCAAGGAGGTGCACTTCCTTGGCCCGATTAGGAGGATGCCCTCGCTTTTATTCGGCGCCAGTGTCAGGCCAACCCCCTTCATCCAGCCAGCGATCTCAGCCAGGGCGTCATTGGCTCTCAGTTCTAGTTGCTGGGGTGAGCGGCAGTTCAGTGTCTTCTGGAAGGTCGTCCAAACGTAAGACGTCATCGTACGCCAGGTTCCATAGAAGGGGTCCTAGGATCGAGCCCTGGGGAACCCCGGCCGTCATGTCGAACTCGAAACCCTCACTGACTATGCGCCTCTCGCTCAGGTAGGACGAGATTGCTCGGCGCAGGTAGGGCGGGACTTCCTTCTTGAGTAGTGTGTCCAAGATTACCCTCCAGGACAGGCTGTTGAATGCGTTTTTAACGTCCAGCAAAACAACCAGTAGCAAGCCTCTAGTACGAGGCGGGGACTGGCGCAGGGCTTCCGCCTTAGTAACCACCTGCTCTATCGCTGATAGGACTGATCGGCCCTTCCGGAATCCGTATTGTGTTGGCGAGAGGAGGCCGTGCTCTTCTGCAAAGCACCGCACGCAGGACTCTAATATTGATTCTATGCCTTTGGCTAGCGTGCTAACCAGGCAGATTGGCCTATAGGAGTCAATCCCTTTCGGGATGAGTACTAGATCCGCTTTCTTCCAGGCCATGGGGAAGGAGCCGCTGCGGAGTATTTGGGTGGCTACAGTGGCCACTACGTCAGGAAATTCTTTAAAGAGTACTTTCGTGGCCGAGACCGGAATGCCATCTGGGCCTGGTGCCTTACCGGCCTTCAATCTTTCCCCCGCAGCGAGTACCTCTGCCGGGGTTACCTCTGGGATGCCGTTACTACTTCATACAATAACCGGTCGAATGGAGGATGTTGAGGGAAAAGCTTGTTAATTACTCGGACACGTTCATCAGGGGAAAGATTTGCCTTTTTTTCTGATTCCTGGTACGCCACGTATCAGCTTGTAGGGCCGGCCCCATGGGTCCTCCTCTAGCTCTGATAGGAACTCCCTCCAGCAGCGATATTTGCTCTCCGCTATAGCTTTGCGTAGACATGCCCTGAGGCGCTTAAAATCACAATAAAGGTGTACGACACAAGCCTCATCTATGTTGCTGCGCCTTGTCCTGGTGGCTTTTCTTCTGGCCCAGATGCAGCGTCTACGGGCCAACGCAATTTCCTCGTTCCACCAGTATTTTGGTAAGACAAACCGGTAGCGCATAGAGTGTCCGCGGTCTTTGAACGGCTCGCTACAGACCTCTTGCAGAATTTTTTGCAAGTCCTAGGCGCACTGGGGTTTCTCTCTTGAGTCTAAGATCTTTGTCAGCTTGGCCCGGAGCGTTTTGTTATCTTGCGGCTTCCACTTCGTTGTCGTCGATAACCACAGCATTTGGGCCGCCGGAAACGTTCGTTGGTTGATCCGTTCGTTGGTTTAATAACGAGTTAATAACAGTTTTACGTACGATAATGTTGTCGTTGTTGCTGCTGTTTGCTAACTTGCTGCATTTATTATATAGGGCATGATGATGCGTGTGCTGTCGAGTGCCGAGTAAGTGCACGTCCTTTGTCTGCGCATAGGAACGCCGGAACTAGTTATTCAACGGAGACGTCTGCGCGCTGAACGTATACTTACATTGAGCCAGGCTTGCCCAGGTGATGCTACTGTCGAAGAGGCCACTCGATCGTATTCGTCTCTTCGAATAGTCAGAACATTATAGTACATAGTGTACTATGTACGTGCCGCTCGAGTCTGGAACGACTATTCGTCTGCTTCGTTTGTCTCACATTACCGTGTGGGTGATCGTCGAAATAGGGAATTATGCCAAGAGCAAATTGAGCCACAATGCACTCGCCGTTAGCAGGATAGGAATAGCTATCAGAAGACTCCACGGCTCGCTGCAGTAGGTAAATAGTGCCCACCCACCTGCCCGTGTAACTATAGGAGCAAGTCTGTCTATGCCACTGAAAAATGAAACCCATTCGTATAACTGAGTATCGAACTCGAATGGCGTGGGATTTAGCTTGCGCCGACCCTCCTCGCGTACAACCTCTATCGGCGGCTCTGCTCGGCGACTAGTGGAAAACAAGCGCACCACTGCCAGGTGGTCCTGGACTGCGCTGCGTGCCTTAGGAATAAGACACGACCCAGTCGTAGATTTCGTGCGTGGGTATTTAAAGTATTGGCTACGGATATGAGCGTCAAACAACTCTCGGATGCTCGGGCAAATGACGAAACCTATCTGGAAACAGCAAAATTCCATTCATGGCGTTTCATCGTCTTCAGTCCTTCGAGTGACCCTTCTTGCTGCAGCTAGACCCGGCTAAGCAAGGTCTTCTCTATGAGCGTGTGCTCAATCCGTCGGCGTAATTGATGGATTCGCTTTTACTGTTGCTAAAATACTCAATACAATATGGACGCAACAAGTGTCTGATTTCCATTCGCCACGTGCTATGTTGGGCAATTATTATACAATTTTATCACTATTTGCATTATGCATAGGTAAATTATTTTATAGGAAAACGTTCTTTTCTAACGTCTTTGCACAAATGCTTGCAATCCATCATCTTGTAGGGTTGTGGGTAAAGTGTATAGGCCCTTATAGCGAAAAATCGAAAATGTTTATGTATACGTCTACATGTATGCACATCTTATTTGGAATATAAATAAAGCATTACTACACATAAGTCTTGTTTGGAATAAAATAAAGGATTTACGATGAATCGAAGAACAAAGGTATGCTCTTCTTAAAATAGTTAGTTTGCAGGGCAAGGTTCAAGCTCGGCTGTTCAGGGCACTGCCGCAAAATTGGCGTTGGCGCGGGTCCCGCTTAGCGTTATGGGAGCAGCATCGGAGACCGTGCCGTTCCTAGACGTGTTTAAATGGGTAAGTTGGTATGCCCACAGCCAAGTTGGATTGCAAAACTAAAGTCCTGCAGCCTCGCATATAAACCTGCACATCGGCGCTTTGGCTTTTCCTGCACTGTTCTCGTCCTAAACCTCTTCCCTTATCGCTTAGCACGTCATCGCTCTACAGCAAATAGACCTCGCGATTGACCTGTAGCAGCACCGCTTCTAAACCCATCTGTAATATATTCCTTGCTACAATAGTCGGTTATGTCCTCTGCTTTATCCGTGCTCTGTTGTATACTCTTGTACTTTCCTGGAACCTTGGCACGCGTTTCTCCAAACCCAACTATCAAAATAAAGGTACATAATCCACAATCTCACTCATTTCCAAGTTAAAATCGTTGATATATAACAGCGCACATACCTGTAGAGGCATCCATGTCTCAGATGTTCATTGTTAATCAAGGCAAATGCCTAATTGTAAGATTCAAGAACAACCATAGTAGTAATAATTTCTTTCTATTTAAAGACGTAGTGAGTTATGCCATCAAGATATCCCACTGTGGCTTATGTTTCAGGACGGAAAAAGAATATGAGCCTAACGAACAATGGACCTGTGTCAGACGCAAGGAGCTACACAGGCGGTATTGCTAAAAATTACGCTTAAAACTCGAATCTCTAGGCAATCAACGTCGATGAAGGATTGACTGTTATTTTGATTATATATATATATATATATATATATATATATATATATATATATATATATATACATATATATATATATATATATATATATATATATATATATATTAAATATACTAGTAGTTATAGTCCAGTGGCCGCGCAAAAACAAACTCATTCAGACCTCAGCTATTTCAGAAGTTGGGATCCGACAGCGTTGCGAGTGGCGAATACGAGCGGAAACTGTTACACCTCTTGGCTTTGCGGAGCGGTTACTCAGACAAAGGGCACTTCCTCGACAATGCGCTCAGTGAGCATGGATCACGCATGCGCGGGCGGCCTGTGTCCAACCAGCACGGGCACATGTGTGCAGCCAGCGAACGGCGGTCTGCCTTAGTTGCCCTGCAGTTGTTCGCAGCACCTGTTGCCGCATAGGCCACAAATCAAAAGATACCACAATAGGGTAAGTCACAACCAGGACCATCTGGGCCTACCATGGTCGAGCTCTCCAAGTCCGACGCTTATCAACGGCACTCGTGTAAAGCAAATGCATGAATGAATCAGCGAGAGAATCAACGATTGGACGGACAGACAAATGAACAGACGCACTAGGAGACGGTTTTGCTAGCGGCAGGCTGCGGCAGCTTGGTGGGGAACAAATATTGCTCCACGACGAATTTGTAGGGCAGAAACAGCTACAACAGCAAGTATGGCAACAAAGTTCTGTTATAGCAAGAAATGAATGAATAGAGCTTGGCATAGCAAGAATTTAATGAATAGAGTACTTCTTGTATTTGAGCTGCTTTCTTTGTGCCTCCAAATAGGACTACCTGAAATAGAGACAGTCGACATAACAGAGCGTTCGGGTAACATCTGCACGTCTAATATATGTATTTATGTATGCAAATGTATATACATGATAAATTATGCTTATATGTATAGAAGGTACAAGCAAGGCAAGCGCTTTTGGCGCGCTTTGGCCACTATTTAGCGGGCACATCCCTCTTATATGACAGACGTCCTTAATTGCAAACGACGCAAGACAATGGCCCTTGAAGTCGGGCCACTAGTAGTCGTCAGAGTTCACTTTCTATATATGTAATTTAGGATATAAAAAAAGTTGGCATATATGCACTTCTTTAGAGACGAAACCAGTTTAAAAACATCCGTTCTGGCTTCGGTTGAACCGAGAGGCCTGGAAAGGCTAGAAGCGATTCGGTCCCTTCCAGTCATTTGTCATGGCCCCGGTCAAGAAAAAGTTGGGTACCAGCTCGGCCGTTTTCTTTTCGTATTGACCCATAAAAGCTGTGCAGGCCGACGTTTTGCGACGCATGTAGACAATACGATTTTGAGTACACTACTAATGTGTGTAGGTGCTGGGCTTACACACATTAGTCGTATGCAAGCCCAGGGCTCTCTTGAAAAAATACAGGCTTGACTTTGTCAAGCTTTGACATTTAGGTAGCAGTAAACTTATTCCTGATGAGTTGAGTGCCATATCAGGTCGTTAGTGCAATCCTCAAGGCGAAAAATACGGATGCTGTACTCAGGGAAAGAAGCGCCGACTTCTAAATCCCGACATAGGCTGTTAAAGCTTTACGCGCCTATTGGGTGATATGAACAACAATTGATGATTTATCGGATGAAGACGGAGAAATTCCGAGATATGAAGCGTTGTTTACGTACTCTGCACTGCTAGCAGGCCCGTTTATTGAAATTTCACTGCTTTGACATTATTGATGTTAAGTCCAACGTCTTCCACAAACGTTTCCAACCGCGCCGAACTCCATTAAGCCTATTGAACTTAAAATCTGCTCGCTCCATACAAAGCCAGGTAATTAGCATAGAGATGGATCTCTACCCGTACTGACTCGTGGTTTTCCATTACGCGACGAAGAAGTTCACTTAATACCAAACTCGGAATTTAAATTCCGGGGTTATTTGTGCGGATCTTGCACTGCTTCTAGCAAGAGGCGGAGCTCTCGCTGCTCTAGATACTTTCTCTGCTTGACCGGATACATTCGCCGATACTAACTCTTGCGGATAATAAAGAGACGTCGCCGGGGAGACATACCGGGGTAGTTTGAGGCAAAAGTACCTACAGTCTACTGTGTCCAGTACGCGACTCTACAAATATGATGAAAATTGGAGACCGACAGTTCGCTGCAACAAATCTGTGAATATATCCAAATAGATATTGACATTCGAGGCTGACTGATGCAAAAAAATACCTCGTGGCGTCCTAGCACCTAACATCGGTAACCGTATCCAGTAAGGCTCTTTTATGCTTTTATGTGTCGGGCCAGTCCAATCAACTGTTGTAGTTAGCAAATGATGGTCGTGTCGTTGTATACAGTGCCCAGACAGCGGGCCAGTTTTTATTTTAGTACAGAAGTGTTCTCGCTCGGTGAAGCCCGAACCTATCCTGCTGAGCTTTCTAATGGAAGTCGCGCGAAATACCTCGCACCGTATGCATCCCCATGTGGCAACAAAGGTCTCGAATGTGATTTTCGGACTCACTAAGCTGCTACCCCAGAAAAAAATTGATTATATATTATCTAGGTTTACAATACAACCACACAGACTATGTTCCATTCGGAATTTTCCGTGAATCAATGGAAACAAAATCAAATGCAACTTGTTCGTTAAAAACACTTTTATATACTACTAAAGGTGCATTTTTTCTGGAGGGTTTCGGCAACGTATTAAGCACATGCGTCACTGGCAGCCTACGTGACTAGTTTGAGAGTCACAAACCTACCGAAACTGGGTTGCTCCCCACCCTCCCAGGCTTGGCAGCATTTTTCCCTTATTTACATGCAACTAGATAGGGACCGTATGTCAAGGTATGTACCGTCCTAACTGGGTGCGTCAAGACAATAGGCGCTACCCCTTACACTTTTCCTCCTTATCTCGGCTGCTCTCCTGAGGGTATCGTGCGACACTCTCCCACCTAGCGTTCCCTAATCCCTGACATAATCTGTACCAGGGTTAGGGCGGTCCGTTAGGCTTTTGTCGCGGCCGCTGGCAGCAGACGAGCTCTCCGTGCGGCGCAACGCGGCATGGCCCTTTGGGCCTGCCGGACGTACCGCACGGTGAGCACAGAGGCGGCCTCGTTCTGGCTCGCCAGTCCCCCTGAGATCTCCTGGTCCGGGAACGAAGCCAGCGTGAGACGGATGGCACGCGAGCGTAAGCGGCAAGTGCTTGACGAGTGGGCTCACGAATGGGCCACGCCCGGCTCAGGCGTGCCCCGGGCAAACTGAACCTGGTTATACCGGACCTTCTATGTTGGTATGACGAGCCGGGTCGTAATCGGCCCGACATCGTAAAGTTAAATCCATTTTTTTTTCTGGCGCGCTAGATACAGTACCTCAGTGTTACTGAGTGCAAGCGTCTAAATAATGCGGTTTATATACTCCACCATAATCGATAAGGCTTTGTTGGCACTTCGTTTTGCGCCGTGACTATTAGGGCCAGATCATCCGTATAAGTGAACAGCTCGTATAAACCAGACTTGCCTTCTTCCATAGCATTCCGGAAACTTCGTTTCCAGTTTGTTGGCCCGATAATATACACCGCCGACCTCCAGCGTTCGACTTTCACTAGCGTTACTCTCTAAATATCCTTCAGAGAAACCAGGAACTTGTCATTCCTGCTCCAAAAAAAGAGCTGTCTCCCGTAGCACATCCGGCGCGAGCTTCAAGTAAGTTCTCCGGAGGTTGGCCATGAGTATCTGGTACCGTAGTTACATACCCCATATGTTTTCTCTTGGGCAGCCTTATTTTCCTAGAGTTTTCTTCGGGCGGCCTTGTTCACAGCCGGTTTGAGATTGGCTCGTCCCACGTTTGTCCTGTTAGGCTCTTTCTCATACTATGAGTACTTGGGTATGTGGCGCACCCTGCTAGTGAGAAGAATTCCGCAGTGAGCATAGCAGTAAGTTGATACTCTCCGCTAGCCGGCTACAGTCTTCATTTAACTCAGCCATCAGGATTTCCACGTCGAGCTTCCGCACCTGCCAGCACTTCTTCGGTTGCTGCTCCTTTTGGAGATTTCGATTCCTGTTGCCCTCGAGATCTCCCCTAAGAGGCTTCTTAAATGCCTACACCCTACCTATCCAAGAAGAACTCAATCATCAATCGAGTCTCGGTGGTCGGCTTGCATTTTCGTGATCTAAAAACAGGACGTGACGCGTTTTTCGTCGTTAACGTCGAGACGTAGGGTCGAACAATTCAACATGGTCCCTTAGTTAAACATTCTGACAGCAGATTACAGTACGTTCTAATAGCTTGGTGCAGCCAGGGCACAAAAGGACTCAAAGCGTGCCGTGCCGGTTCGTCCCTCAGTCGACACTGGATTTCGTCACTACCTGAGAAAGGTGCAGGGAGCGGTGCGTGTGGTGCAAGCTGGATTGGGCTTTCGGTTTCTTAAAAAACTAGATGGTTTATGGCTTTGGAAAACATTTATATGATTGAATTTATGTTCTACCAGTCGATAATTGTTTCAACCCCTAGATACCACTTACTGCTGGATTTGTGACACATCAAAACTCTTATCGCCAAAAGGCTATCTGTGGAGGCCTCACTAGGTTATGCTAATATTGTACTACTGCCTGTAACCAACACGTATTGAATCGTCACAACCCATAAAGCCAAGGTCGATTTTGTACGCCCCTCCAATTAGCGCCTGAGGCAGAGGCTCTGCTTAAGCTCAAAGGAACGCTAGGCGCTAATTACACGAAAGTACCGTGGGAAATCGCCCGAAATAATGGAATTATAATTCATCGTCGCGATAAAGTTTTTTGAAATCATTGGATTATTTAGGGATTACCCGAAGAAGGTTCCCATTATGTTGACAATTTCTGTCCATAACACTCTTTGGCTAGCAATAACCTCGCAGTGATATACGCAAGACATTTAGCTTGGTCTAGTGAGTGAATCTTTTCTCTGATTTTTCCCAGATACAAGTCCGTTATCGGATCTATTGTGCGAGATCCCCGTCTGGAGCTTACAGCAGCCCTCAGCAGCTCGTGAAGTTTTAACAGTTGTCTGCCGATAGGAAGATTACATTGTGTTTGTGTTTGTTTTGACCGCTTATAAATTGGTTTTCATGGTTTACAATTTAAACAACGTTAATACTATGTCGGCCATGTTCGAACAAAAAACAAGGATAATATATATCTCAATAAAAGAGATCGTGTATTATTATGCCCTCCTTTATGATCATTATTATTGGGACATTAAGGTGTTTGCCCTCTGGATAGAAATGGTCGATTATCACTGAGCCAGAGACAGATTAACCGACACAAAACTAGTTAGAAAACAATCACACTTTACCAGGTACTTGAGGGCAGCACCCGAGGCTACTCAAAACCACAGTAAAGTAAAAACTGAATTCGAACAAGACGAATAGATGTATGCCGAAGGGACGATTCTACACAGCATAAATAGACCCGGGATTGTGCTGTTACGGATACCAAGAAACCGGCGGGATAAACTTGTCGCACTGGTCACTGTGTTTATTAACCATCGTCGGTAAGACTCTCGACGAGATAACGGGTTCCGTCTTGGAACCAGTCCTCTGGAACGTCGCATACAATTGGTCTGTCGCTGGTAACAACTTGACAGATCGAGAAAGAGCTTGCATACAAGGGCAATGAAGCTCTAGAGAGTTGGATGGAAGACCACCATCTAAGGGGAGACTATCCTTCTGTGCGGCAATAAAATAGAGCAAAAAGTGGCGATACGATTGAGGTGGCAAAAACAGAGCGACTGTGAGGTACCTGGATAAGACTCTAGACTATATTATGTGTGACAACGTATGTGTGGAAAGAACATGACAGACGTACAGATGCCACGGCCTCAGTAAAGCAATACAGACGCCACATAGAAAGACACAGAGGTGGCAGTTTTCTCCCGGAGCCCATGTGAAGGCATGCTCGAATCGAAGGACAGATGTATGCAGGTACGCGACTTTGTTCGGACACATTATAACAGGCAAAAAACTCGTCGAGCGAAGGAAGGATGGCTAAGCGGATCTAAGAGAGAATGTCTAAGCATACCCTGTGGCCAAGCTCCAGAGAGAGGTCAACTAGCATTTACTGAAGGTATTAGCAGAAGAGGTATTCCGGGCATGTCTCGGTTATAAAGGCCAGGACGAGTTTTTAGCGGCTATAACACATGGCCCTAAACAACCAGAACCGGTCCTACACTACCCATCAGCAAGCTCGGCTAGGTATCCCGTAAAGGCATTTTGTTCATCTTTGTGAATGAAAAACGGCTACTTAAGTGTACGTCCAATCCGCCAAGTGAAAGCGCTTAATGAAATATGTATTAAATGTTTTTTTCTCCTTTGATTTTATATACGTTCAACTACCTTTGTCACTACTGCTCATTGTGGAAACGGTCGTACAGAAACCGTAGTGGCAGTACTACGAGTAGTGGTAGTAGCGTACTAACGACGACAGTCACATTGTGACGTTGTCGAGATGACCGAACGCCCGAGAAGGCTACGCTTCAAGCGTAACCTACATACGCGGTGGTGGCGGCGGTGACATGACCATATCAGCGGAGGCAACAATAGCAGCAGCAGCCGCCGCTGTCGAGCAGAGATAGACTTTGCGTGGGTTGCAAGATCTATGTAGGTTTGCACGTGCCCAGCGTCCCTCCAAAGAGCAGAGCAGGTAGGCAGGCAGGCAGGCAGGAAGGCGCTGAGCCTAGATCAGCCGGCAACGATCTCGACAGGTGTGCGTCGCGCACAAAAACCCTTCCGCTCGCTGAATGATTAGTTATTAGAGACAAATTGCATTTGTCCAGGTCTGCGTCTCTCAGGAGAGGAAGGAGCCGGCGGCGGAGGAGGGAGGGAGGGAGAGTGGGAGGAAATAGCATGCCAAAGTTGGTGTTCGGAATCCACCATGAACGTCAGACCTCTCTCTCTCTGTCTATATATATATATATATATATATCCGGCTCCCTCTGTTTGTTAGCATCTGCCTGCACAGTCACAATAATACGGTTTGTGCCACCACCACCACTACTACTGATAGTGATCTACTATTGCTGCTCGTACTACAGCTAAAACTAGTGCAACCCGTCCTCGGACTTTGTGGCGCACGGCGCACATGGTGGTCTGCTACTTTTTGCCAGGCCGTCTCTCAATTACACGCGGTGTCAGTCTCCGCATACGCTAGACATTCCGTCTCTATATCCTACCATTGTCTCTCTCTCTCTCCTTCTCTCTCTCATTCTCTCTCTATAGAGTTCTCTATTATTCCTCTCTCTCTCCCTCTCTCTCGCGCTTGCTCTCTGTATGTCTGTTCTCCGTGTTTTTTTTATTCCATCCTGTGAATGAGAGAATAAAGCGCCTCTGCGTGGTAGTATGTTCCTGCTGCTTCTGTTGTTGCTGCTGATGTGTACAGGTGGCTCGCTCGATAAGTCTCCCTATCTGTGTGTGACTCCTTCTCGGTCGGCTTGCTCGGTCGCTTGCCCTCCGTCTCTGTGGGTTGGTGACTGGCGCTCTCCATTTCTGCGGATAGATGCCACCCATGCCCACCGGCTGATAAGATTGTGACAATGTTAAACGGCCGCGTGGCGATCGGAAATCCGCTTACGAATTTCGTTTGCGTTCGTCGGTGGTCCGACGACCTAACAAGCCGGCCCAACCGAGCGGCCGCCCGCCCGACGCGAAAACAGACAACTGTCACTAGCAGCAGCAACAACAACACTACTACGTGGATCATTATCATGTAATTTCTGTTGTCATCATCACCGTCACCATCATCATCATCATCATCATTATTGCTACTACCACCATCACTATCGCCACCAATCATTCAAATCATGACCATAATTATAATATCTCATCGTCATCCTTAACAACAACGTCACTATGACCAGCAAGCAGGTCGTTGTCCACCTATATCTCCTCCACAATGAGCGGTGCGCCTGCCGCCTGCATCACTAAGCACTACCGTCTGAATCTGACCACCCAGCTAGTCATTCATTTATCCACCTACCACCGATTCATTCGCCTGGATGTCATCCCTCTGGTCCGACCACCATCGATGGTTGTCGGACAGAGACAAACCGACCGACACGCTACTAGAATGCCAGCTGCACGAGCAACAGCAACAGCAGCAGCAGCAGCTCGATATGCCTAGCTGCCTCTGCGGCGCTCTCTAGATCTATCTCCCCTCCCCCTGCTTTTTCACTCACGCACGCAATCCGGTCTCCGAGTTGGAGTACTACTCATTGATGTCATTGTCCCTGTCGCCGGGTTGCATGCCCTGCCTCCGCGCAAAGAAGGCACATTATCATCCATATTGTAATTCTTGCTGTTGTTGTTGTTGTTGTTGTTGTTGCTGCTGTTGTTTTGTTGTTGTTGCTGTTGTTAGTGTTGTTTTTATTGTTGTTGTTGCCGTCGTCGTGGTCGTGGTCGTCGTTGTCGTGCTTGGAGTCGGTGCGGTCGCGGCCGTTGCCGCTGTATCAGCCTAGTTATCAGCATCCTCTCCGTAGTCCAGCTAGTGCCCAGATCACAATCATCATCGTCTGCCGTAGCAGCAGAAGCCGAAGCTACAGCTGCGGTAGCGACGGCGGCGGCCGCGAGATCAGCAAAGCCGCAAGCGCGGTCATCGCGTATGCCGGCGCTGTTGGTAGGCCTGTTGTTGTTGTTGTTGCTACTCCTGATGCTACCGTCGTTGTTGTTGTTGCTGTTGTTGTAACTGCTGCTGTTGTTGCTGTTGTTGTTGTTGCTGCTGCTGTTTTACCGTATGGAGGACGACCCGCCTCCATCCGTGGACCACCCGCGCTGCCGTTGCGGCTACCGCTTCGTTACTCCGTGCCGTCACCGCTATTATTGTTGTCACCGTCCTTGCTGTTGTTATTGTGTTGTTGTTGTTGTTGTTGTTGTTGTTGTTGTTTTGTTGTTGCTAATATTATTGTAGTCGTCGTATTACAACGGAGGACAACCACCCATATCGTAGTAGCTCTCGTAGTAAGAATTGTCGTTGTAGTAGCCATAGCGGCAGTGCCCTTTGCCATAGGAAACGCGCTGCTGCTGCTGCTGCTGCTAACGCTGACGTCGATATGGCGTTGTTGCCGTCGTCGTCGCCGCTGCCGCCGCCGCGGCTACTGAGGAATCTGCCGACGGCCGCCGCATGGCCGGTGGTCGTGCAGTTGCTGAAACCACACGCAGCTACAGCAAATAACTGACTGTTTGCCGCGCAGAGTACGAGGCGACCTCAGAAGTCGCTTCTCTGGCGACGACGCTTGAACTCGTTAGAAACCAACGACGACGGCGACCACGACGACAACGCGGCTAGAAACTCGTACACAAAATACACTGTGATAGACGGCTCAGGGCCCTCACAGCCCGTGCAGGCAGATAGGCAGGCAGATAAGCAAACAGTCGATGAAACGCTCAATCGACCAATAAATACATTAGTTATACGTACACCACTCGGTCTCTATCAGCGGCGATGGCATGTTTAGCAACGCCGGTAGAAATGACTACTAGTACAAGTCGAACAGGAGTAGCAATAGCGCACGCCAATAGCGCCCGCCATTGAGTATCCTCTCGATGGTAATCGACACCAATTCACCGCTCGCTGGCTGGCTAATTGAGAATCAAAAACATCAACAACCCTAACGTCAACTAATACAACCACAGCAACAGCTTCTACTCTGCTCTAACCTCACTACTGACGTATAGTTTTGACGCAATAAAGGTGTCTAGCCTTATCCAGTTCGGTATCAACCTTTCTCCGTAAATGTAACGTTTTCTACTGGCTTACTATTGCATTGTTCCTCGTTCTATCATTCGTTGTCTATTTTTTTTTTGCCTAAGTAATGCTGTTTTGCTATACATATCTCTTGTAGGACTCTTCTATAGCTCCAGCATATATATATATATATATATATATATATATATATATATATATATAAAAGGAGATAGATAGAGAAAGTGTAGGTTATACACACACACATATATATATATTATATATATATATATATATATATAGGTAGAGAAAGAGTAGATTATATATATATATATATATCAACTGAAATATTTCCAGTTTACATTCCCTTAGCCATCTTCCCCTTTCTCCGGTCTGGCCAGCTCAAGTTCACTCTCGTCTCATGCTGCCCCATGTTTCCTCCCATTCAGTCATCATTCTGCAACTCACTATCTCTCTCTCTCTCTCTCACTCTTTTGCGTTCTCTCGCCCCTTCTTTCTGTATCACCCACTCACTTGTTTTCCCACCGTTTGTTCACCGTCGTTGCTTAACAAACGAACGAATACAAAACGAATACTACACAACGGTCGAGTAGTTGCGAATTTGAGAAGAGCAATAGCCTTTACTGGCGGTGGCCGCGCGACGGCAGTGCCGCATCGTCGGCCTTTTCAAATCGCCGGCTGCTAGCCGCATATGATCACATATCCACGTGAACGTCCCTCCCGCCCGCCCGCCAGCCAGCGACGCTGATTAGGGCCTTATTAAGGGTGGCGGCGGTGGTCTAAGCTCATAGTGTCCTGCAAATCCCACCGCCACCATCACCACCACCACTAACAACAGAGCGGCGGGCCGCGCGAGTGCTAAGCCACAATTAGTCTCCTCCACGCAGGACGGCGTCGTGACGAGCGGTCAGGGTGTTAATTCCATTGAGTCGGCTTGTAGGACATAGCTGGCATGCTATATTGGTGTATGCCTGTCTGTGTGTATGTGTAGGGGGAGGGGGGGGGGGTGGAGGATGTGTGAACAACACGCCTTGACCTTCGTCTTTCCTGCACCCGTTATTGGTGGCCGTCGACGTGAGAATCGTGTAGAGAGCTGAATATAGATTGTAGTCAACTTACGGACGTTGGCCTGCACACGAAACGTTCATTCATAACGTTGCACGCACTGGCGGCAACCTACACCCGAACGCGAACTTACACTAAACGCGCGTATACGAGATCGAGGCCGCTGGATACGTGACTTCAAGTGATCTCAACTCACTGGTGTGTTCCTCAAGAACGAAGGATCTGTTCACCCTGGTTCGCTCGATCTCCCCGACGATGGATGGTTCGTGCGAGGATGCGCCAGACAAGAGGCGAATCCAGATCGCGTTCCCGGACGTCGCCTCAACAAGCGCTGCTGTTGCTTCGTCTCGTGTACCGCCGGTACTGCGGGATGGTGTCTCGCCGGGATGCCACGGCTTTGCTGTGACGCAACTCGATGATCTACACCAGCAGCTAACACACATTGTGCCTAGCTTCTCGCCGGAACTTGCCCTGGCTGTGAAGCGGGCGGAAAATGTCGTTCCAATGGTTGCCGGCGTACCAAAAAGAAGAAAGACGAAAGCAGCGATAGCGGGAAGAACTGCAGCGACAGCGTCCCGCTCAGCAACGACGTCAGCGCCAACGTCAACGTCCTCGGGTCGCCCGCTCTGGCGACCGTTTGAGGTCGCCGATACCGGGTCGCGTACTGCGCAACAGGCTCTGCGGGCGTTTCAGTGTTTCTGCGGAAGTGCTTTTGCCCGCAACGAAGAACTAACCCGGCATCTCCGCATTCACAGCGGGCAGCGGCCATTCGAGTGCGGTCAGTGTGGACGTCGATTTGGTCGCAAAGACCACCGCGACAAGCATCTAAAGACGCACCTGCGTAACGAATACAAGCGGGTACACCGCTGTCCCGTCGCGCACTGCCCGGGCAGATACACGCGAACTGACGCACTGAACAGACATATGCTCGCCGCGCACGGCCTTCGAAGACCTCGCAAGAGACTTAGCGTTTCGTGCGAGACTGCTACTGCTGCTGCTGGCGCTGACGCCGCCCGTCTCTCCGCCACCTCCGCCACTACTTCAGGCACCCTGCTGCAGGACATCCGAGACCAGGAAGTCCCTGTGAGTCAGCACGTTCCATCGGAAATGAAAAACGCCGCCTTGGTGACTTCTTGTAGATTTGCGTCACCCGGAGCTTTAATGTCTAGTCTGTGTACGCTGCCCTTACAACTTACCGCGGTGTCAAGGCTACAAGCCGAACATGCCAGTAAACAACAGCAGTTGATAATACAGGACCTAAAGGCTCTACAACAGCAGCAGCAGCAGAAGCAACAGCTGCATGAGGTGTCGACGCTACCACTAGATCAGGCTGACGGTCCGAGTCAATTCGAATCGCTTCAAGCGCTGAACAACGACACAACGCGTTCAAGACTTGCTCAACTTATTTCGGCGGAGCGCCAGAATGATCACCACCACCATCATCATCCACGGTTATGGCCGCACTGGCTGTAAACTCAAGCATGGTGCTATTCCATACTAGACCTACCAGACCTTCAGAGTAGAAACATGGGTTAGCCGCTACCGCGTGTGTCTTCGATGGCGTTCGAATTTGCTTGCGTGCGTGCGTTGTGGACGGGCTGAAATTGAATCGTAACGTTGTGCCTTTGTGCGCTCGAAGCTTCAATAGGTCTTTAGAAATAAGATTGTGTGCTGTGCTTAATGACGACACCTGATTAGAGTACTGTAATTCTCATACGGCGGGCGGGTTTTTCGCCTTGTTACATATGAATGTATATTTGAACATGATACACCGTCTAATCAAAATGACCTGAAATATTGTCCGCTACGATTCAGTGAACGTCCATCCCAGGTTTTATCTCAAACAGGAGGTTTTAACATTGCGAGTACTGTAAATACGCTTATGTCCTGTCGTACGTATTGTAAATAATGACGCCTGCATATTGACGTAAAGTGCAACTAAAAGAGTGCGAATTAAGTATTTCAATGTGAACTGGCGTGACCCAGGCATTTCTACTGAATATAAACAGCGTACATATTATTTTTTGGTATGTCTTTTTTTCCCATTATATATATACTTATATATATATATATATATAGAAGGTAACTGGCATTTTTCAACTTGCCTGCATGCAAGAATGCCTGCAGAGTGAGCGGGCGTCATTAGGTCTCATAAAGTTAATAAAATTAGCCGTCTCGCTGATATAACGCCAGGCACACATATATATATATATATATATATACACAATGGAAAAGAACGATAACCTAAAAGCCCTCAGTTTTAGTTCTGGAGCACATAATAGGTTAAGTTTATTCGCCATGAATTGGCCATATGATCCATTCGTTTATAATATTATTTTGCAGGGTAACAATATCGATGACACTTGACTGTGATGACGATTTTCAAAAAACGAGCAGTTGACTATGTGGTACGTCCAATTGCGCTTTCCACTATATTTAGATGCGCACCACGATTTCGTAAAACTTTTCTTTCAAGCATATCCGAAAGTGATAGTACCATGCCATGGTATATTCGGCATATTATAGACGCGTTCTCTCTGCATTCTCTGTAGGTTTGTGAGGTTTGTGTCGTTCACTAATATGCGCTCGCCTCACACCTTCGTTTACATAATTCCAGTGCACGCGTGGCCAACGCTACATTTGGAAAGTCCAGCGTGCGTTTTACGAAGTAAAATTGTATCTATGTTTTTAAGGTCTGGTGTTGTTAACGGAGGGGAAATTCCGTGAACACAATATCTTACAATAGGTACCATTTTTATTCTAAATAAATTTAGCGCTACTTTTAGTTCAATGTCAGTAACGTCTCCCAATCTAAAATCATGGCCGCGATGGCTTTAGTACGCATTTCTTCGATTTAATGTATTATTCGCTGTACTTGTACACTAAATACACATGCCACCCATTTCTATCAGGGGCCATCTTCTATCTGTCTGCTGATTGACATCCAGGGCATCATTTTTAATCCTAGATAGCAAAAGTGATTGACGAGTTCAACATTTACTCCTTCAATGATAAAGCACCGATCGTCTGCCGCGTAAGATCCGTCTTCACTACGTTTCCACACACAGAATATTTATATTTGTTTTCGTATGGTTCATACATAATTTGGTCGAGACTCGCAAATGTAATACTTTCTTTGGATTTGTTTATTTTGGCAATTTTTTCTGTAAATACTTTTTTTTCGAGAAAGGTTATGGCTTTGTGGCACTTTATTGTTCGCGTGGTTTTGCATTGTTCCTTACACCATAATTTGTGCGCAGTGGGTTTGCGTAATGGTGCATACGTCTGAATCGCCAATCGGATAGCTGTTTCAGTGTTTTGGGGGTTCAGTGGGCGGCTAAGGGTGCCTATCGAGGGTACAATAGGTTGGTTCGGTGCAAATTGAACGTGATTATAGAGTGTTTTTGAAGAGCTGTGATAATTGAATGCATCTCGCTGATTAGTGATTGTGGTGTTATGTTGAGATTATTATGACATCAGCCGCACGTTTTTTTATTCCAGCTGATGTACGTAACCTAATTTTCGTTGCCTTCAGTTTGCAGTTCAAGGTTACGTATTCCAAATATAAAAGCTACGCTTTGTGCATTATCTTTTAATATATTACTGTTCAAATTGACTCCTATTGCAGTGTACTTATTTGGATCAATACAATACATCATTGCGTGACCACTGTCCTCTATTATATCAGCGGTCTATCTAGTGGACAGTAAATGCATACCAAGTATTATTCTTTTCATTTCAGCACTGTTTGTCTTGCAGTGTTGTTGAGTAAATGTGAGCATTATATCATTCGGCAATAGCTGCACCCCATTTAGGTCGGCCCCCCTTTTGAGATTTAATCGTAGGTTCATGATATACTTTATGTCCTGTGAGCTGATTTATATTTGCCATGTTTGTCACAAACTTTTTGATTAAAAACATAACATCTGTGTTAAAAAAGTCGTTTTCGCCTGGCTCATTATAATGATTATAGTTATTCAACGTTCTCCAACATAAATTTGCATTATGTATGTGTGTGCTTTTCCTGCGTCGCAGGCCACTCTAATGCCTCGTGTCAATGCCTCTCTTGAGGATATTAAATTTTCTTCTTCTTCACCTTGTTTGCTGCGCTTTGTTCCTGTGATAGTCCGTTTCTCTCTGGCGTATATTCTAAATGGTTTTATTTGTCTGCGAAAAGGGCGCACGTATATCCCTTCAGATTACATTCCAGGGTCCAATAGTTCGTTAAAATTTATAGCTTTTATATTTATGTGAAAACAACTATCATACGCCTTGTTCATCTCTAAAAGTTTCGTCATAATACCAATTACATTGTTACCTACCATCCGTAGAGCATACATGTGTATATCCTCAAGTATACCAAAATACGGATGCGCCATTTATAATATTCCAGTCCGGAAGACGCCAGCGCCTGCCGGTGTTGACGTCTCTGTGTGTGCCTGGCCAGGGGCGCGCCCGGCTTCGGCAGCCGGCATCTTAATCAGGGAAGTCCTAGGGCTAATGCACGGGCTCTTCACCCCTATTCCCAGATAGTTGCTGATCGTAAAGTGCTTTATATATATATATATATATATATATATATATATATAAACGCCTGCAAGATTATGATGATGAGGTTCGTACGCTTGAGCTGCTTTCAACTGTAGAGAAGACCCTACCAACCGAGCAATTTGGATTCAGGGCGGGTCGAGGTACACAGGACGCAATCCATGTTCACTAGTCTTATGTTAAGCGAATGTTGGCTGCACCCGGGTGGTACTTTTACGCCGTCTGTGTTGATTGTGTCACGCCCTTCGACAAACCTTCCCATCACTTCATAGCCGATTCATTTCGCTTTCCAAGTCGTGGCTTTAACCCAAGCGACACATTCTCCACTATGAGTGCTCTTTAGCTTCTTTGCTGATAACCGCCTTGAAGTGCAGCTGAGTTAAAACGTTCGGACCCCTCAACGGATACTCTCAGTTGCCTGGCCGTCTCTTACTCATTGCCCTTACTAACCCGTCGGATGTGCGGAAGGAGTTCAAAAACGCCGTTGTCATTATGTTAGCAATGGACATAGTACTGGCCCAACAGGGCTGCGCTGTCATTCAAGTCTAATTGTCGCTGACGTAGAAACTTACCTTCATCGTAAGGGCCTGCAAAAAATTCGCGGAAGACGAAACCACAGAGTTTTGCCGTGGGATTGATTGTCTGCAGCAGATTCAATACCCTAGCCAACCGCTGGAGTTTGTCAACACCTTCCCGTATTTAAGTCTGAAACTACACTAAATAGGAACGACTTTTACCAAGCACATCAAAGTGCGCGTGGGGCGGCTATTGTTTTCATTCACACACAAGTGAGACCCTCTCGAAAACTGTCTCTGAGTGCGACAGCGCTTTTCTTTGAGGCTAAGATTGTACCAATGTTGAGCTACAACTATAAAAATGCTTCACAAAATACCTGAAGCGCGTTCCTTTTTTCGGCGAACTGCGGGAAACCGCTTCATGTGCCTGCCAGTGGATTGCGGACTAGCAATGCAGACAATCAAAGTGTGGCTTAGGTCACCTATTACAAAACCATTTCAGCAATTTTTCTTAGAGTTTCTTAGAGAGAAAAGTGGCCCAGGCCTCGACAGAGGCAACGTAGTTAAACATATACCTCACCAGGAAGCTTCCAAGCACTACTCGGCACGTGTACACAAGGTACGTGCCATCACTTGTTATATTCGATCCAAAGATCAAGCTGGCGATCAATGTCGTTGCCGATTCTACTCGCAGACGTGCGCAAAATACCATGCAGCGAGTTGCAAAACGCATCGGCGGTCTTTGCATTTTGGCCCGGTAGGACGGTTGCTGAAGCACTCAAATTGTATATAATGACGCATATATTATAATTATGTGTCATCCTAATCGTCGAAATAAACAATATATTTTGCCGCTATAAATGTTATTATTGCGGCGCTGGTTGGCTCTTGCTTGCCCAGTAGAAGGCTGGACAGATTAACATCGATTAACTCTCAGAGGTGCCAGACAATCGTTTGATGCCATGGGCTGGTAACCTAGCATACGAGCTTCCTATGAGAATTGTTGGCCTCTTCTCTTTATTTAGATTATTAGTGAATCGCCCCAAAGAAATTAATTGTAAAGAAGCTATATATATATATATATATATATATATTGGTCAAGGTCGAAAAGCAAACACGTTCTTCGCGAGCATGAAGCGTGTGTATGTGTATGTACCAGTCATGAGTACCAATATGAGGTAAATAGCGATATGCTTCTTTAACAAGCTTTGAAAAGCTCAGATTCTCAAGCTGACATTTGAAGATTAGACACAATGTATCTGTTCCCGCGCCTACATACCCGTGCGTAGGTATCACAGCAATAACGCTCTGCTATCGCAAACAGGTCTTCAGCAGGGGGATCTTTTCTTTGTGTATCAGACAATTGGTGGATTCACTGCAGTCCCCCCGTAACGCATGATACCTAGATGACGGCGTTCTAGACGGAGACTTCCCGACTGTACTTGACGATATCCAAAATGTCATTAGCTTTGGTATGATTAGCGGCTTGATCCTAAACCCGTTCAACTGTGAAGTATATGTCACAGCCCACAAGGAATTTGAGCCATCGGATTTAACTGATATTGTTGGCCTGCTCCCGGGCTGCCACGTAACAAAGCTAACCTGATGCTGATAGGTGTACCATTATTGCCGGACGACATTGCAAAGGCATCCAGTCAAAAAGACAAACTACGCTTTGCTACAGGCAGACTATTTCAACGAAGGGACGGCCCAATGCGGCCTATTTCTTTATAGATCTTGCTTTTTAGCCACTAGATTGACACACCACGTCTTCCAGGTTGCAACCTATCATTTGCGTCTGAGCTCTTAGAGCCATTTAATGAGCTTAGCTTAAACACTTGTGAGAGCATACTGAAAATTAGGCTTTCCGCTGTGGCAAGGGATCGGATAAAGCTCCCGGTCTCTTTAGGCGGCCTAGGTGTGCCGGGCCGGTGAACCTGCAATAGTGTCCTCACTGACCGTTTCAGAAACCTAAAAACAAAAATAGTGGCTCACTGCTAAATTTACTCATTGTTTTGCTTTTTGGGGCTGTGGGTTTAATCCTAGTTAAATTAATAATTTTTGGTTTCCAATTTGGACTTAATAAAGACTGGAGTATTCTCATCACCAAAAATGCGCAGGCAGTATAAACACATTATTTAATACCGCAATCGACAAGTTAATCGGCATTGCCAATGCCTGAAGTAACAAAATGTATTAGAGATAGAACAGGCATAGTGAGATGTACATTATTCTCAAGGAACGTACCTTAAATTCACGTGCTATCCGATGGAAAACGAAGCCGCCAAACCCGGTCCTCCCGCAGAGCAGGTACGACAATCAATTGAGTATGTGCTGGCGTTCCATATTCTCTGGCACAAATATGTATCACTGTTAGTAGGCATACTGAAGCAGTCTGTAAAATAGGATCAACATTGACAAATGTCAACGCGCGGATCTGTCATGCATCCTTTATCTGCAGATAATTATTGCTGCGACAACAATTCAGAACTTTAAAAAAATATGAAGAAAAGCGTTTGTGGTATCAGTAGCATACTGATTATGCTAGCATCAATTCACACTTACATATTCAGCTTTCGTGTAGTATAAAGCAGAAGAGCAAAACTTAATTTAGTATTAATAGGGTTCGAATCGAAATACGCAACATTTACACACGACAACGTCTTCCAAGTATCCCTCCATTCTGCACTCTTTTCATAGACCAATTAATGATTTGAAGTAGGCTATAATCTAGCATTTGTTGGTGATTCCAAGTTTTTCCTGTAAGTTTGAAACGTTCTGAAGGACAATATATTGGCTCGGGCAAGTTTGGTTTGGCTCAATTTATCGAAGTATCTGTTTAGGGACACCCCGTTTTATTGAATAGATACTTCTCGCAGTAGTTCATGCTTTTACAGCTCAGTCGAAAATGCATGATTAAATGAATGATGATCCTTTCAGTAGCAATAATGAATGTCCAACCGTGGTAATCGTATGATTTATGTATAATGTAATTAATATTACTAACCCTTAATTAATAATTAAGAGCTGGTAATAGATCATGTAATCTTTAATTTGGGGCCCCAGGGGGAGGCTCTTAAAGCAGGTGACATCACATGATAGGGTATTTAGGCCAAACCTGGCGGGTATTGTTTTCGGTACCCCGCGGCCGTGTCGGGCAATATACACAGATGCATTGTTTTCTTATAATCCGCTTAACAGTAGGTAGTACAAACGTCATGGTAAGTGCACCCATCTCTGTGTCCACGACTAGAGCACGGCGACGGGGCAAGCCGCATCTTGACCAAAGGCGGAAAGCGCTTTTCTGCGGATTCCGAACGTGGGTCTCTCAATTTAGCCAGCGGAGCAGATGACCTCCTAGACGATTCGTTCGCATCTGGCGGCAAAACAACCATAGGCATAGTGTGCATTCGGCTGAATTCTTCTCGTTGGCTGCTATAGTATCTGGATGGTCACATCGTTGGCACATCTGTCCGCTCTTAGCAATTATCTTTTAATATATTACTGTTCAAATTGACTCCTATTGCAGTGTACTTATTTGGATCAATACAATACATCATTGCGTGACCACTGTCCTCTATTATATCAGCGGTCTATCTAGTGGACAGTAAATGCATACCAAGTATTATTCTTTTCATTTCAGCACTGTTTGTCTTGCAGTGTTGTTGAGTAAATGTGAGCATTATATCATTCGGCAATAGCTGCACCCATTTAGGTCGGCCCCCTTTGAGATTTAATCGTAGGTTCATGATATACTTTATGTCCTGTGAGCTGATTTATATTTGCCATGTTTGTCACAAACTTTTGATTAAAAACATAACATCTGTGTTAAAAAGTCGTTTCGCCTGGCTCATTATAATGATTATAGTTATTCAACGTTCTCCACATAATTTGATATGTATGTGTGTGCTTTTCCTGCGTCGCAGGCCACTCTAATGCCTCGTGTCAATGCCTCT